>APFE030882334.1:127900-142186 GCA_000404065.3 Pinus taeda | reverse complement strand
AGGAGAGATGGAAGGAGATATAGATATAGATGGAGGGGAGAGATAGGGAAGAAGATTTCTTGCACTGGATGCATTGATTTCAGTGTAGATGGTGATTTCTAATCCTATTTGCTTGTTTTCTCTAGATGCATTGATTTTAGTGTAAATGGTGATTTCTAATAATATTTGATTGCTTGCACTAGATGCATTGATTTCAATGTAGATGATTTATAATCCTATTTGATTGTTTGCACTAAATGCATTGATTTCAGTGTAGATGGTGATTTCTAATCCTATTTGATTTCTTGCACTAAATGCATTGATTTCAATGTAGATGTTCATTTCTAATAATATTTGATTGCTTGCACTAGATGCATTGATTTCAATGTAAATGATTTCTAATCCTATTTGATTGCTTGCACTAAATGCATTGATTTCAATGTAGATGGTGATTTCCAATCTTGTTTGATTGTTTGCACTAGATGCATTGATTTCAGTGTAGATGTTGATTTATAATCCTATTTGCTTACTTGCACTAGATGCATTGATTTAAGTGTAAATATTGATTTCTAATCCTATTTGATTGTTTGCATTAGATGAATTGATTTCAGTGTACATGTTTCTTTCTAATCTTATTTAATTTCTTGCATTAGATGCATTGATTTCAATGTAGATGTTAATCTCTAATTTGATGTAATTGAATGTATGATGGTACATTAATTTTAAAGTGATTGGATTAACATTGTGCATTGATTTCAGTGTAAGCACAAAAAAATATTGACAATTGACATTGACTTTTGTGTTATAGTAATCCAACCTATTAATATTGGAGAGAAAGAGAGACAAGGTATGATGTTTACTACAATAGCTCAAGCTAAAGATTTAAATGGTTTACGATTTAACATGTCATTTTCATATGATCGATATGAAAAGATGAAAAAAGTAACAAGGGTGACAATAAAAATAGTAGAAGAAAATAGTTTGAGATTGATCACAATGAAGACTATTTGTAATTGACTATATTCTTATTATTCACATTTTCTATCAATCAACAAGTCTACTACGTTGTCACTTTACATTCAAAAATTTTATTTCATCATTTTTCATCATTAAAGTTATTAACAATATTTATCATATCAACAAACTCGGGTAACTAAGCAAATTTAAAATTAAAATGACGAGATTAATATCAAACATATTTAGCATATTTAAAATAATTATATTAATATTAGATGAATTTACATATTATTGATAAAATTAACCATATGTTTGTTAGATTTTCTTTGGCCACACGTGACTGAAACCAGCCTAGATCCATCTTAACTCTGGATATATCAAGCACCGAGAGGGATCAAATCTCTCGAGATGCAAACCTTTCCTCAAGTTTTGCACTCAAAAAAGAGGTTTGCACCTCGAGATATTTGATCCCTCTCGACGCATGATAGATCTGAAGTTAAGATGGATCTAGGTTGGTCTTAATAATATAATTTATATGTCCAAAGGGGTTGGATTCAATAATGGAAAGCGATGAGTCTTTCATTATTGGGCAAAGATCAATTTCCATGAGGGCATAACCTGAAACCATGGGGCACCTTGAGGTAGTGGTTGAATATGTGGGTGCCCTAAAGAGATTATATTAAACAATCTTGTGATTCGTTCACAGATAAGTGGATCAAAGCCAAAGCCCATGTTCTTCAATTAAACGAATCCCTCAAGGGTAGCACAATTGGTGATCATTGTATTATGAAGTGTTATGTAAACTATAAAATTCAAGGTTCAAAAGTTGTGTACATTGACACCTAGATGTCATAGTGATAGCAATTAGAATTAACCCAGTATCACATAAGTATGAAACTAACCCATTTGCCAATTCCTTTAATGACCCAAAAAAGCTGTCTTTTACATGATTGCCGATGTACCAGGCCCCAACCCAACCCTTGAAAAAAAAATGCAAATCTTCAACCAACCTCATTTTCTTAATATATCATCCTAAGTTTGTTTAAATGTTATGACCTGTGATATCTCAAAAACCCTATAAAAAAAAGTAGCTTAGATCAAAGTTAATTGTAAGACCTTGCTTCCTTCACTTGCTACCCATACTCAAATTGATATATTTGATAGTAAATTTCCTTAAAAATAATGAATTATATTCTTTCTATAATAAAACATTTTCATGTTGGTGCCTTGCAATAACTTAAGTATTTTCTCTATTCGCTAATCCATGTGATGTTGCAAAGAATTTCCCACGTTGGTATTTCATAAATAAAAACTTTCGCAGATGTAAAACATTCCAATAATCACCTCTATAGCTGCTACATTTGAGTACAAACCCAAAAAAGGTGTCACATGACTTACATCACGTTGATATTAAGCAAATTCCCTTCTTATTTCTGATTGATTAGTGAGAAGTGTGTTTGCGATGGAAATAGATGTTGGTGTGGATGCTTGTTATCTCCCCATATATATACAACCCCTCTCACCACATATGTATAGAACTCCACTCGAGAATGTAATGTCCTAGGGAAAATATTGACCTATGGTTTCATGTATCTAGGGTTTTTGCAATAAATTTTATTACTCAAAATAAACAAAGCATTTCGTAACAGAGTATATTACTATGGCAGTTTTATTCAGTAACTAAACATTATTCATTAATCAATAATGCCATTGTTTTTGGACAATCCAACTGCATTAAAATAACCGTTTCCAATGCTCAACGAAAGTATACTGAACGATTTTACTAAATGATTAAATTCCCATTCATTTGAAAAAAAAAAATTTGTAAACGTGAAGGTTGGATTAGAAATTTTCCAAGGAAGAAGGGTTATTTTTTTGTATTTCTAGAATAGTAGAATTCGAAAAGCATTTCATTTGAAATATGATTTTTTGGAAATATCAGAGACACTTATGACAATGTGTTAGCATCAATTCTTTAACATTGTCTTTTCAATAAAAAAAAACTACTAAAAAATTGAGTAAACTCATCCTCAATTTAAGTAAAAAAAAATAAATTATAAAACCCAAAAAATAGGGACAATATTGGTCCATAAACTCTTTTTAGTCTCTGGACTTTCAAATATCATTCATTCATTTAAAAAACCTCTTAAAAAACAACGATTATCCAGAACTTGCTTCCCAGAATGGGGACCAATCCGTTTCAAGATAACTTATGCTCAATGTTCAGAAACTTTGGTCTCTCATTGACCCTGCGGCTTCAAATGATCAGAACTGGCGCTGAACCGACTCTAAATCTACGCACAGACATTCGACCACTGAGAATTCGGATGTTTTTGGTTACTCAAGGGGCCCCGTTTTAATGGTTGATCCCGAGAATGCTTTTGCTTCAGATTGACTTCGTTCTTGCCACAGAATTAATTGTAGAAATGGTTTCATTCAGAAAGATGTCTTCCTACGTAAACTATTTCAGAACGATTTCCTTCTACTGCTACAGGACTATCCGCTATACAAATGTGGTTGGTAATGTAATTGCATGCTGCCGCAGGAAGATTATGGTAGTTGAAAGGTGGCCTGGCTCCAGTCCGGCTTTGAATTGTTTAGACAGTTCCTGTTATCGCTTCAAGGAGCCCTTCGCACTTAGCTTCACGATAATCCAATTAAGTGACCAATTATCGGGGTGATTCAACTTTAGAGATTTCACTTATATTTCTTTAATTCAATATAGGCTAAACTTCACGTTAAAGGAAAATATTAAATATATAATGTTTAATATTTAATATTTTTTACTTTAATGTCCATTTTATTTTAAAATTAATTTTATTATTATTATGTATAAACACAATATAAATTTAAAATATGAAGAGGTTTATCAACATTCAAAAACTAAATATGGGAAACAAATGAAAATATAGTATAATTAAATCAAAAGTATGATAAATAAATCAAACATATTTTTATATTTACGGCAGAGATATGGTAAATAAATATAAATAAACTAGAGACATGGTAAATAAATAAAATCTCTTTTTATATTTACTTCATAAACCTCTTTATATTTACAAAACTTAAAAAAGGGGTTTTATTTAACTGAAGCTTATGGACCAAATATCATGGGACAAATTATTATTAATATCATGAGCCAAATATCATATTTGTAAAAAAAATATGGTAAATAAATAAATATAAAAAGTATTGGTATAATACAAATATTTAAATAGGATTATGAATCAAACATCTATTTATTTACCAGATATGGATCAATATCATGGACCAAATTTTCTTAATACCACACAAAAACGATTTTACCTTTATTATTTTCTTTATGAATTTGTTACTCATTTTAATATTTATTATTTTAATATTATTAAATTCTAATTGAATTTTTGTATTTCTATTTTGTTCTATTATAAATATTTGTCCTTAATTATTATTATATGTTAACTCTAGATTATATATATATATATAGTAATAAATCATGATATATATGTTAACTATATATATATGGGAGGGAAGAACATAGACATAGAGTGATAGAGGTGGAGAAATTTGGGGAGTGACAAGGGAGAGATGGACATAAACTGAAGGAAATGGGAGAGGATGAATAGAGAAAGAGAGGGGGGGAAGGAGTGAGAGAGGTAGAGAAGGGTAAGAGAGTGAGAGGGAGGGAGGTAGGAGAGAAAGGGAGAGAGAGGAGGAGAGAGGGAGAGAGAATGGGAGTTGGAGGGGGAGTAGGAGAGAAAGAGAGAGAGAGGAGGAGAAAGAGAGGAGGAGAGAGGGAGGGATAAAGGGAGTTGGAGGGGGAGAGATGGAGAAAAGAAGAAAGACATAGAGAGTGAAAAGTGGAGAGAGACAAGGAGTGACAAGCGAGAGATGGAGAGAGTGTGTATGTTTAGGGGTGAGATAAAGAGACAAAGAAGGAGACAAGGAGACAAGGGGGGAGAGAAGGAGAAAGGGGGGATATAGTAACACAATTGGAGAGAGAGAGAGAGAGAGAGATTGAGTGATAGGGGAAGATAAAGGGACGCGGGAGAGACAGGAAGGACGAGAGAAAGGAAAATATTGATGGGGGAAGAGAGAGGATTGGAGGGGAGAGGGGGAGAGAGAGGGAGAGAGAGGACTTGAGAGAGGAGTTGGAGGGATAGAGAGATGGAGTTGGAGGGGGAGAGAGGGAGGGAAGAAGAAAGACACAAAGAGTGAGAAGTGGAGAGAGAGGAGTGACAAGGGAGAGATGGAGAGAGAGTGTGTATGTTTGGGGTGAGATAATAAGACAAAGAATGAGAGATGGAGAGAAGGGGGGAGAAGGAGAGAGAGAGGAATATAGTAACAAGGTTGGAGGGTGAATAGAGAGAGAGAGAGAGAGAGGTGGGAGAGAAAGGGAGAGAGAGGAAGGAAGAGAAACAGAGTGTGAGAGAGTAGAGAGAGGTAGCAAAAGAGAGATGGAGGGGGGAAGAGGGAGGTAAGAAGAAAGACATAGAGAGAGAAAAGTGGAGAGAGAGAGGGAGTGATAAGGAAGATGGAGAGAGAGGGAGAGAGGATAGCAGGAGGGAAGAGAGAAATAAGCGAGAGAGAGGGGGGGAGGCAGCGATAGATAGATAAATTGGAGAAAGATTGTATGTTTTGGGGGTGATATATGTTAGAGAATTTATGGCAAGGTAGTGTTGTGATGATTTTCCGAGATTTGAAACAATTTGTGAAGTCTTTTTATTTTTTTTAGTTAGCTTATACTTCTTCTTCTTATTAGTGCGTGTATGTGTGCTTCATCAAACTGCTACCAAAACAAAATAACAAGAACACAAAATTTTGGCTCTCTGCCAGGGACAAACCCTCTCCATTCTTGAGAGGAAAACCCTTTGTAAGATTTCTCTTATTGAAGCTTCTTATTTGAACAACTGCCAAAGCCTAGACCCTTGACTAGGGTATCCTTCAAGCATGAGTCAAATCCTTCTTCCTTTTGCACTATCGCTTCCAGCACATCTTCAGGCACTTTCTTTTGGCACTTTGTCTTCCAGCACTCTTCCAATTAGAGTCTTTTTCACCTTAGAGGGATGGGCTCCTTCACTAAGCTTGTGAGCCTTTAGAGGCTTAATCTCTTACCCAAACAAAAGATCGTTTAGCTTGTTATCATCCCCTGTTGTACCTTGCATGTTTGACTATTTCTAGCCATAGAAACAGTCCTCGACTTTCTCGGCTTCCTTCATTTGTGAGGATATCTTCTTCGCTCTAAAGGGAGGCCTTGTCGACCTTAATTCCAACCCAAACAGTGATGATACTTGAACTGTTCTTCTTTGCTGCTATGGCAGCAGTGAAAACTTCCTTGACCTCCTTCAGAAAATTCCTCCTTTACTTCTTTTTTTTGTCTTCTTACTACACTGCCCTTGTAGCCCTCTCCCTTGTCTTCTTTTCGTCATTTTAGCCCTCTCTTGCTTGCGGATTTCAGAGTGTAGTGTGTGCCCAAATGAAGAATGGACATCCTCTATAAATAGAGGTATGTCCCTCCTATTCACACCGACATGGCTATCATTTAGGCCAACTTGACATATTGCTCTTTAATTCACTTTTAACTACTATTTTGCTGCTTGCAGACTTTGTTAATTCTTGTAGAGGATTTGACCATGCTTGTAGGTGTTCCCATGACCTTGTATGATGTCATACATGATGTAAAATGCCCTCAAAGGGTCTCATCATAATTACATTTTGACTTTGACTCTCTAGAAGCACTCCAAAATGTGCTTGTCTTATTTTCAATGAGCAAGAAACTCATTGATAAATAATATCAAAATAAATTATCTTTTCTTGAATAAGTACAAATATCAAAATTACATATATGAAGACCAAACCTAGTTACATTTTCTCCAACACTCCCTCTTAACAAGGGAGGTATTCATACAATATTACAAGGTGTTTGGCAATTTTCAATCTTGAAGAATTCACATAAGAGAAACCAGATTAGCAATCCATATGTTATATCATCATATTCATCAGCGTTGTCATAGTGCAAGGCCTTAACTAACAACTCCATCTCTTTACAAGACTATGAGCTACAATGTTGGTGATACCAATGATTTATAGGCACTTTCATCATTGTCTCTCAAGGTACATACCCACCCGGGTGTTCTCTGAGTATGACCTTCTAGGACTATTCTTATCTTGGATTCCCAACCCTCAAAGAATATCAGTCCTCCTGCCTACTCTTGTCTTGGATGCGCTACACATCCTCAAAGAGTATCAGATGCTAGATGATTACCTAATCCTCCCATTCTTTCTTCCCAATAGAAGACAAGAATGTTGTGTCTATGTCTACATTTCCATTCATGGCCTTCATCTAGACTTACGACTCTTAGTCCTAGTCTAGTGCATGACCCATGAAATGTAAAACACAATTGTCACTCCTTCGTAATCACGGGTGATCCAAAAACTCCCTATTGATCAGGGACTTGTCAGAGCTCCCTCTTAACTGGGGACTCTTTCCTTCATCAGCAGCTTCTTCTTCGTGGGTCCTTCAGTTGCTTGATCTCCTTCCTTTCTTGATGTCATGAAGTCTTCGATCGAACTTATTCTCAGTAGGGCACAATCCATCAATCACTTTCCTTGGCTTCTCATGTCATTGCTTTGTGGAAAGTGACTATCAAATTCTTCTTTTCATCTTGGCTACTCCTTTGTCATCTTGTCCATGCTTCAAAATGCTCTCCAAATGGGTGCTTCAATGTACTTTCTAGGTTATATGCTTTGACCTAGTAGCTCATCATGACTCCATCCTGATATTGCTTCAACATTGCTTTTCCTTTTGTTGGATGGATTCTTCATCACGACATCTTCATACAGTAGAATCAGTTATCTGCACCTTTTATATTGGACCAAGGCCTTCATAGGTATCAACGGTCCTTTCTTCCTTTATCATAGTTCTCCTTCCTTCTTTCGAGAGATATATTTCAAGGCATTTTAGTCAGATAGTGATTCTTGGTGATCATGGTGTTCTTTACATGCTTGATCTCTTTCTTCATTTTCTTTTTTCTCAGATATATAGGTCAACTATCTAATGCTTCTTGTGGAAGCATTCCTTCATTGCTTGCTTTCTGGAATTGTCAGCATTTCTTCTTGCTCCTTATGTGAGCATATTCTTTTGTTGACCTTCATCACATTGTGGTACATGCCTTCGAGCATGTTCTTGGTGAAAGAGATTCCTTCATGCTTGATCATGTTATAGAACTATACCCATGACTTAATAATATACAACTGAAAACATGACTTAAACTTTGATGCATACATACCTCATCTTGATCTTCTTTGATCATCCTTTGGTGTGGCCCTTCTTGCTTCATCTTAGTCTGCTTGCATATCATTCTTTTCTTGAAACCCATAAATGGGATTCCGAATGAGACATTTGATTTGGTTCATGAACCTTCTTTTGAAGATTCCATCACAGGATCTTAAAGATCCTTTCCTTGCAAATATTTCCTTTCTTTTGATGGTGTAGGTCTTCTAAGATTCTTATCATGATCAATTTTCTTTCATCATGTATGAGGTCCAATACTAGGTGTGCTTCTTCTACATGAATACCTTGAGCTATATCCGCCATGCTCCTATATTCTAGAAGATATTTCTACTTATGCATTTTCTTCTTATCATAAATGCTACATCTACATGAGTGTCTAGAACTCTATGTACATCATGTTGCTAGATTCTAGAGGATGATTCTAACCATGCAATTTAATTTATTCTTACATGCTCCTATTCTACTCAAAACTTTGAAAGAAGTCTATAAGTAAAGAGTTTGACCTAGTCATAGTAGAGATCTGGAGGATCTCCCTTCTTTTGCATATTTCCTTCTTTTTTCACCTCTTGAGTCAAGTGAGCATGTTCCCTCTTCATTTTGTTGTTGTTGTCCTTCTTAAGCTTAGTGAAATTCCTTTTGTAGTGTCCATATTCTTGACATACAAAACATTGGATCTTGGACATGTCTTTGTTGTTTGTTCTTCGTGGACCAAACTTGCCAAATTTACCCTTCTTTTGGCCATGGTAGCAAATGCTTGCTCCTCTGATCCCACGTCTTCTTTTGCCTTAAGTTTAGTTTCCTATGTTCTGCATAGAAACCACATTTCACTGAGAGTGGTTGCTTCCTTCTTAACATAAATGCTAGATGTGAAGTTTCCCAACTCCTCATGTAGAGCATTGAGTACAAAAGTTGTCATCTCTCTGTCAGACATGACTTCCCCAAGCTCTTGAAGTTGATCACTTATTTCAAATATTTTCATGAAGTAGGGAGCTATTCCGTCCTTTGTTATCTTCATCTTGTATAATTCATTCCTCAGAGATATTACTTCTCCGATTGTGGATACCGAGAATAGCTCTACTAACTTATCATAAATTTCTTTTGATGTCTCAAACTTGGATACATAGGGAATGAGAGAGTCTTTTATTGATTCTATCATAATCCTTTGATCTCTTGTCTCATCCTTATTGTACTTGGCTAAGGCTTGAGTCTCTTCCTTAGCAGGGATAGCGATATTCCCTTTGACATGCTCTAGGAGTTCATTCTCCTTGAGTAGTAGATCAGTCCTCTTCTTCCATGCAAGAAAGTTATTGGTCCCTACCAATATATTGATTTCCTTGCAAAAAGACATTGATGTGTATTCAGAAGGGGACACGTACTTGCTTGATAGATTTTGAGATGTAATGTATTTGCTTTCTCCTTGAAAGCTTGATGTCCTTCAAGTTGTCTTCTTCAAGTGGACTTGCTTGATGATGAGATTTGCTTGAAGACTTGTAGCTTGACATAGGTCTTCCTCCAATCTGCTCTTCTTTGTAGGTGCCTTTACGTAAGGCTCTTTTTCTAGGTTTGTAGACCTCCTTGGTAAATGATGGATTGTATACCCTTATTGTCCTTGAAGTGATTGAGACTTTTAGGCTTGATGCTTCAACTTTGTAAATGTTTCTCCTTGACGAGTGTTCTTGAGTTTTCATTTTCTTGATGTGTCTCCTTACCTCTGATACCATGTTAGAGAATCTAAGGAAAAATAGTGTTGTGATGATTCTCCGAGACTTGATAACAAATTGTGAAGTCTCTTTACTTTTTCTAGTTAACTTATACTTCTTCTTCTTCTTATTAGTGTGTGTATGTGTGCTTCATCAAACTACTACCAAAACAAAATAACAAGAACACAAAATTTTGGCTCTCTGCCAGGGATAAACCCTCTCCACTCTTGAGAGGAAAACCCTTTGTAAGATTTCTCTTATTGAAGCTTCTTATTTGAACAAGTGCCAAACCCTAAACCCATGAATAGGATATCCTCCAAGCATGAGTCAAATCCTTCCTCTTTCTGCACTGTCACTTCTGACACTTCTTCCGACACTTTGTCTTCCAACACTTTGTCTTCCAATTAGAATCTTTTTCACCTTAGAGAGATGGGATCCTTCATTAAGCTTGTGAGACTTTGGAGGCTAATCTCTTACACAAACAAAAGATCGTTTATCTTCTTGTCATCCCCTGATGTACCTCGCAAGTGTGATTGTTTCTAGCCCTAGAAACAGTCCTCTCCTTTCTCGACTTCCTTCGTTTGTGAGGGTATCTTCTTCGCTCTAAAGGGAGGCCTTGTCGACCTTAAATTCCAACCCAAACAGTGATGATACTTGAACTGTTCTTCTTTGTTGCTATGGCGGCAATCAAACCTTCCTTGACCTCGTACGTGTGACTGTAGTAGCTTCAAAAAATTCCTCACTGTTGTGTTTTGTCTTTTTACTACGCTACCCTTGTAGCCCTCTCCCTTGTCTTGTTTTCGTCCTTTTAGCCCTCTCTTGCTTGCGGATTTCAGATTGTAGTGTGTACCCAAATGAGGAGTGGACATCCTCTATAAATAGAGGTATGCCCCTCCTATTCAAGCCGACATGACTGTCATTTAGGCCAACTTGACATATTGCTCTTTAATTCACTTTTAATTATTATTTTGCTGCTTGTAGACTTCGTTAATTCTTGTAGAGGATTTAACCATGCTTGGAGGTGTTCACATGACCTTGTATGATGTCATACATGATGTAACATGCCTTCAAAGGGTCTCATCATAATTACATTTTGACTTTGACTCTCTAGAAGCACTTCAAAATGTGCTTGTCCTTTTTTCAATGAGCAAGAAACTCATTGACAAATAATCTCAAAATATGTTATCTTTTCTTAAATAAATACAAATATCAAAATCACATATATGAAGACCGAACCTAGTTACATTTTCTCCAACAAAGAGACAGTGGGAGATAGAGATATAGAGGGAAGAAGAGAGAGATGGAGACATAGAGGGATGGACAGAGAGATTGATAGTTATGGAGTGAGAGAGCGCGTGAGTTTGGAGGGATGAGATAGAGAGACAAAGAATGAGAGATGGAAGGAGATATAGATATATTTGGAGGGGGGAGAGAGGAAAGATGTTTCTTGCACTAGATTCATTGATTTCAGAGTAGATGGTGATTTCTAATCCTATTAGATTGCTTGCACTAGATACATTGATTTTAATGAAGATGTTGATTTCTAATAATATTTGATTACTTGCACTAAAAACACTGATTTCAATGTAGATGATTTCTAGTCCTATTTGATTGTTTGCATTAAATCCATTGATTTCAGTGTAGATGGTGATTTCTGATCCTATTTGATTGCTTGCACTAGATGCATTAATTTCAATGTGTATGTTTATTTCTAATTATATATGATTTCTTGCATTAGATGCATTGATTTCAATGTGGAAAGAGAGAGGGCGGGTGGGGGTCGAAGAGAGGATAGCAAGAGGGAAAAGAGATAGAAACGAGGGAGAGGAGGAGGGAGGGATAGATAGACAGATTGGAGAAAGAGAGTGTGTGTTTTGGAGGAGATATAGAGAGACAAAGGAAGATTGAGATATAGATGGAAAGTGAAGAGAAGGAAGAAGAGAGAGACGAAGAGAGGGAGGGAGGGATAGATAGATTGATAGATATGGAGTCAGAGAGCATGTGTGTTTGGGGGGCTGAGATAGAGAGACAAAGAAAGAGAGATGGAGGAAGATATAGATATAGATGGAGGGGTAAGAGAGGGAAGAAGATTTATTGCAGTAGATGCATTGATTTCAGTGTAGATGGTGATTTCTAGTCCTATTTGATTGCTTGCACTAGATGCGTTGATTTCAATGTAGATGTTGATTTTTAATAATATTTTATTGTTTGCACTAGATGCATTGATTTCAATGTAGTTGAATTATAATCCTATTTGATTGCTTGCATTAAAGGCATTGATTTCAATGTAGATGTTGGTTTATAATTATATTTGCTTACTTACACTAGATGCATCGATTTGAGTGTAAATGTAATTTCTAATCCAATGTGATTGTTTGCATTAGATGCATTGATTTCAAAGTAAATGTTTCTTTGTAATCTTATTTGATTGCTTGCATTAGATGCATTGATTTCAATATAGATGTTGATTTCTTATTTGAAGTAATTGAATATATGATAGTACATTAACTTTAAAGTGATTGGATTAACATTGTGCATTGATTTCAGTATAAACACAAAAAAATTATTGACAATGTACATTGACTTTTGTGTTATAGTAATTCAACCTATTAATATTGGAGAGAAAAAAAGACAAGGTGTGATGTTTACTACAATAGCTCGAACTAAAGATTTAAATGGTTTACAATTTAACCTGTCTTTTTCATATGCTTGATATGAAAAGATGACAAAAGTAACAAAGGTGACACTAAGAATAGTAGAAGAAAATAGTTTGAGATTAATCACAATGAAGACTATTTGTAATTGATTATATTCTTATTATTCACATTTTCTATCATTCAACACTATTACATTGTCACTTTACATTCAAAATTTTTATTTCATCATTAAAGTTATTAACAATATTTATCATCTCAAGAAACTGAGGTAACTAAACAAATTTAAAATTAAAATGATCAAATTAATCTCAAACATATTTAGCATATTTAAAATGTTTATATTAATATAAGATGAATTTACGTATTATTGATAAAATTATTCATATGTTCATTAGATTTTCTTTGGTCGCACATCACTGAAACTAGCCTAGATTCATAACTTTGAATCTATCAAGCGTCAAGAGGGATCCAATCTGTAAAGGTGCAAACCTTTCCTCAAGTTTTGCACTCAAAAAAGAGGTTTGCACCTCAAGAGATTTTGTTATGAAACCAGCTCACAAAAAGATAGAAAGGATAGTTGAACGCCTTAGAATTCTGCCTCTTTAAGGGGGCAACCTCCTTTACATTATACAAATAAACAATTCTTGGATGATATAAATGAAAAGACCTCATTTCTATATATAGGAGTCTAAGGGGCCATAATATAATTAGAGCCGACATAACAATAATATGTAAGGACACAATAATAACAACAGAGGGCTTCTATGGGGCACAATAGTAACAATATGGGGACTACATGGGTACAACAATATAATAGGGGGGTTGTACTAATAACAATAACGAGCTATACTAGTAGTATAGGGGCGTAACATGCCCCTCTCCTTCAAAAAATGTTGTCCTCAACGCTTGAGTAGTTCTTGATGCGTTTGTATAAAACTCATGTCCTCCCATGTGTAATCTTCAGCGGGTAAGTTCTTCCACTTGATGAGATACTCTGAAATTGATCGATTTCATAGTTGTCTGGTTCTTGTTTTTGTGACTGCTCCAGGTTCCAATATGATTTTTCCTTCCTCTTCAATTTCTGGAAATATTGTTTGAAATGGGATCTTGGCAAACTTTTGAATGAGTGATCATACTTCTTCGTCCTTTTTCCATTCATCCCTTGTTTCGTTTATTCAATCTGGTTGGATAATAGAAATCGCACAAAACAATGCTTCCATATCCTCATCCTTTCTTGAGAGTGCATCTGCAACAAAATTTTGCTTCCATTTTCTATAGATAATGTCAAAGTCATAACCCATCATATTTGTGACACATTTTTTCTGTTCTTCTCAAGATAATAGTTGTTCTAAAAAGTATTTAAGACTATCATGATCCATTTTTACCTTGAAGTGTCTTTCCATTCGGTAAGGTCATCATTTCTTAAGTGCATGTAGTATTGCCAACATTTCCTTCTCATAAATAGCTTGCTTGAGATGTAGCAGTGAAAATACCCAATCACCTAAATCAAAACATTTTTCACTATAATGTTGATCTACCTGTTGTTTCATTCGATTTTGCACCAAAGTGGTGTTATCCTTTAGAGGTTGGAGAACTTGTTGTTGATGCTCGATGTGATCTTTCACTACTTGAACATTTTTCTTCTTGATATGTCCTTCTATCTTTAGAGTTTGAGTGGTAATTTCTTCCAATCCTTTACAAGATATGGTCGGATTCATTT
>APFE030882334.1:111750-127507 GCA_000404065.3 Pinus taeda | reverse complement strand
TGTGGTGTAACCCTTGTAGGTTGTGGAAGGCTAAGAGAAACAACACTTCCATCTTTATAGTTGTGAGGGGTAGACTTCATTTTCGCCATAATTTTATTTTCCAATATGTAACAAAGCCCTTTTACTCTTTCCAATTGTTGTGGTGTTGCTCTTTGTATCCTCATAATGTGCTATCATTTTCTCCGTGAAAATTGACCACGTAACAAGTTGTTTACGAGAACAAAGTCCTTTATACCATAAAAATTGATCTGGTTCTAAATATGAAGATGCAATACATATCTTTTGTAATAGTGATACACCATGTAGATCAAAATATTGCTCCATCTGAAGTATCCAATTTACCGGATCCTTGCCATCAAATTTCCTCATATCGCCTTTTATTGATTTTAAAAGTTCGATCTTGATATAACTATAACTCTGTAATTTCAGTTCTTCCAGATTTGAAATTGTGAACTGCAGTAGCCCTATGTGTCATCTTTCCAATGCCACCAGTCTGATCCAAATTGGATTCTCCAAAGAAGAGTTATGTCAAATCTCCCATAGTGACTTGATTATAGACTGGTTCAGTAGAGCAAACTGGTACGACGTGCCACGTGTCACTATTTCGACCTTTGGCTCTAAAAAATATATACAAGAAACTACAATTTGTCCTCTTTCTGTACCTTCTTACGAAATTTCAATTGAATGCTCAGACAGAAAGTTATGACGATTTTCCTCAAGTCATCTGTTTGAAATGTAATTCAGGAGTCTGCAAAAAGACCAACTTCCTCAGATCATATCTCCGCAAATATAGTGTGAAAAGCTCTGAAATTTGGACTTGAGGTTTAGTGCAATTTTGTCTCAAATGGGTTTTTGTTTTCGCTTTTGAAACGTCGCAGGAAAAAGTTATAGCGAAAATGCTACGATGACCTATTTGGAGCAGCGAAACTCTAGAATCCAAAGCTCTGATACCAAATGTTATGAGACCAACTCACAAAAAGATAGAAAAGATAGTTGAACGCCTTAGAATTCTGCCTCTTCGAGGAGGCAACCTCCTTTACATTATACAAATGAACAATTCTTAGATGATACAAATGAAAAAACCTCATTTCTTTATATAGGAGTCTAAGGGCCCATAATATAATTAAAGCCGACATAACAATAATATGTAAAGGCACAATAATAACAATAGTGGGCTTCTATGGGGCACAATAATAACAATAGTGGGCTTCTATTGGGCACAATAGTAACAATATGGAGACTACATGGGTACAGCGATATAATAAAGGGGTTGTACTAATAACAATAATGGGTTACACTAGTAATATAGGGGCCTAACAGATTTGATCCATCTCGACGCTTGATAGATCCTGAGTTAAGATGGATATAGGTTGGTCTTAATAATATCATTTATATGTCCAAAGAAGTTGGATTCAATAATGAAAAGCGATGAATCTTTCATTATTGGGCAAGGTTCAATTCCCATGAGGGCTTTACCTGAAACCATGGGTCACCTTGTGGTACTGGTTGAATATGTGGCTGCCCCAAAGAGATTATATTAAACAATCTTGCGAGTCGTGCACGCATAAGTGGATCAAAGTCAATCCCCATGTTCTTCGATTAAAGGAATCCCTCAATGGTAGCACAAATGACAATCACTGTGTTATGAAGTGTTATGTAAACTATAAAATTCAAGGTTCAAAAGTTGTGTACATCGACACCTAGATGTCATAGTGGTAGCAATCAAAATTAACCCAATATCACGAGTATGAAACTGGCCCAATTGCCAATTCCTTTAATAAGCCAAAAAAACTATCATTTACATCACTGCCAATGTACCATGCCCAACCCAACCCTTGAAAAGGATATGCAAAACATGAACCAGCTTCATTCTCTTGATATATCATCCTAGGTTTGTTTAAACACTATGAACTATGTTATCTCAAAAACCCTATGAACTATGTTATCTCAAAAACCCTATCAAAAGAAAGTAGCTTTGATAAAAGTTACGATAAAAGTTAGTTGTAAGACCTTGCTTGCTTCACTTACTACCCACACTCAAAATTGATGGTAAAATGAATTATGTTCTTGCTATGATAGAACATTTTCATGTGGGTGGCCCTGCAATAACTTAAGTACTTTCCCTATCACTTACTACCCACACTCAAAATTGATGGTAAAATGAATTATGTTCTTGCTATGATAGAACATTTTCATGTGGGTGGCCCTGCAATAACTTAAGTACTTTCCCTATGCGTGAATCCATGTGATGTTGCAAAGAATTTCCCCACGTCGGTATTTCATCAATAAAAACTTCCGCAGATGTAAAACATTCCAATAGTCACCTCCATAGCTGCTACATTTGAGTACACACCCAAAAAAAGGTGTCACGTGACTTACATTACGTTGATATTACGCAAATTCCCTTCTTATTTCTTATTTGGTAAGCGGGAAGTGTATTTGAAATAGAAATAGATTTTGGTGTGGATGCTCTCTCTGACCATATATATACAACACCTCTCACCACATATTTATAGAACTCCACTGGAGAATATAATGCCCTAGGGCAAATATTGAAATAAGGTTTCAGGTATCTACGATTTTTGCAATAAAATTCTATTACTCCAAATAAACAATGTATTTCATAGCACAGTATATTACAATAAAATTATATTACTCCAAATAAACAATGTATTTCGTAACGCAGTATATTACTATGGCAGTTCTATTAAGTAACCAAACGCTGTTCATTAGTCAATAATGCCACTGTTCTTGGACAATACAACTGCATTAAAATAACCGGATCCAATGTTCAATAAAGGTATACTGAACGATTTTACTAAATGATTAAATTACCTATCTCAAAATTAAATTAAATATAGTACACATGAAACCCTGATCAGAAATCCTATCAAACAAACCCCAACTCTGGGTTTCTTGACCCAGCTGACCCAAAAATTGCCTAAACATTGGGTATTTTGGGGTTTTACCCTTTATCAAGGACTATAGCCTAAGGGATCGATAGTTTCCTTCGTCTCTTGAGTGATTAATTTCTGGGGAACATTATAGTGCTCTCTTCCCGACATTGCTTGTCCTCAATCGTTCTGCTGCTGCCCGCTTTGCTCTCCTTGATATTCAAAGTTAGATCATTGCTTGTCCTCAATCTTTCTGCTGCTGCCCACTTTGTTCTCCTCGATATTCAAAGTTAGATCAGGTAGTTCTCCTCGATATTCAAAGTTAGATCAGGTAGATATTTAGTGTTTTCGATGATTGTAATCCACGTTCTTTTGTCGTTTCTTCCCTAACAAATTGCAGTTGCCCGTTTTCAACTGAAAATACCACAATTCTGCCTTTCATTGGTCCATTGTCCTCATCTTACTTATAAATTGTCCCCACATATAATATAAATTGTTGTCATTTGTGAATGAACAACTCAGGATGCAGCATGCTTGCTCATTAGCGTCAGTGTATATGATGAAACATCTTCAAATTTTTTATCATCAAAGAGAGGCACAAAATTGTTCGCTCTTTTCCTCTGATTATAATTATGCTTCTCAGTGAAATCGGTGAATGAGTGAGACTGCTCTTGATAGCAAATGCAATAACCCTGTTTCCCGAGATGTACAGAGGACACATGAAGTCTCCCAATTTTCTCCCTCAACCCAATAACAAGCTTGTCTTCCTTTACAATCACAACGGTTGCCCTGACGATAGGAGTGATGAATTCAACGAGAAATGAAGGGATTTTAAGTAGGGATGGCCAGAATGATGGTATGAAGTTGATCAGCAATCCTTTGATGTGGGCATCATCATGATCTTGATCTGCCATAATCATCAGATGGTCATATCTCAGAGATTTGGCAGTGTCATATTCCTTTCCATGCTGCAGAAAAAGGATTTGCTTGATATTTTGAATCTCTGCATTTTTCATGATCTTTCTATGATCAGCTTCCCTTAAATTCAGCAACACACCATAGTAGGTTCAACTAGCAACAACTAACCCTGCCATAGCAAGTTTCCTAGCTGAATCTCCTTCTGTTAAAATTAAAGTACATTTCTCAGCATTCCTGCCACCTACATCATCATGCTTAGTGATACCAGTCAACCTTTGTCTTTTGGTTCCATCAGTTTTCTGGAAATCCTTGCTTTGTTTGAAGTCTTCCCATGACAATATGTTTTCAACCACTCCACATTTTGCCACTTTCTTCAATAATTCTTAAGAGAGATCACGCTTCGAACCAAAGTTGTTCTGGCAAGTTGTCGGTGTCTCCTTGGTTTGGGAGTCAAGACCAGGATTGTCAATTAAAGAATTGACAAAGATCCATAAATGGTCCTTGATCGTATGTGCTTTCACTGCAGCATTCTTGTTTTTCTTATTTGCAATGTTCATCATATGGGTCGTTATCTGGTTGGCTACTAAATCCATGTGAGAACCACCTTTAATGGTGGCTACTCCATTAACAAAGTTGACCTGTTGAAACTGTCCAACACTTAAGCTCACAGAAATCTCCCATCTGTTGCTTACTTCTTTATAGACAGGGTCTGGATCACGGATGGCAGCTTTCATCAATCCATGAGGATCTTCTGCTCAATAGGGGCTCAAAACTTTCAGCCCGGGACGAGAACCATACCATACAGCATAACACTGAGTGCTGAGCACCAACACCAACAACAACTCCATTTGGTCATCTAAAAACAATGGGAATAGAAATTTGACCTGCAAACATATAATGTCTTGGCTGCAGAATTTATTATATGATCGATATTATTATGTCATGGAAAAATTGAAGGTCATGAATTCCACAATTGGTCGTGTAGCCCATAATTTGCAGTGCCCACAACAATTCCAGTGAAACCCGGCTCAGTGATTGGGGTGTCTAGAATCTTGTCAAGTCCAAACTCCTGCAAAAGGCCTTTTGATATCTTATATGCTCCTTGGTATTCACCAACCTCTTCTCCCATTAAAAGGACTTTTGGATCTGCAGACATTTGTTCATCAATAGCTGAGTTAAGAGTATCCCGCACAATTTTTTTTCATAGATTCTTGGAAGAGGCTCTGGCTTCGATTTATAAGCTACTTGCAAGTATAGGCCAATATAGCCTTGAAAAGTCTCGACAGGCAATCGTTGTTCATTAAGCTCAACCTGAACTTTCTTCCCAAGGCACCTAGTGATATCCACAACTCTCTTCCTCGTCAAGGAAATAACATCATCTTTCAGATGGGTCATATTAAATTTAATTAAATCAGGCTTAATTGTGACCTCGGTCCAATTCTCTCCCAGCCTGCACTTGGTAATAACCAGGTCTGACTTAATGCCTGTATTGCTCCAGAAAACCTTATTCTTGTCATCAACGCCACCAACAACCTTTGACCTACCACCAATACTATTAGTACCTGTCATCTGATAAAATATATTATGGTTCCATATCATGACCAGCGCCCACCGCATCCTGTAGATCCTCCTCTGACAGCTTCATAGTAGATACTGTAATACTCTTAGTGGAGTTGCCAATATCCCTATTTGATATCTTTGTGCTTGCTACCACTGAGATGGTGCTAGGCAGTAACAAATCACTGCAAGAGGTGTTTGAAGAATCCTTGCAAACACTATGTGTTTACATATCTTTGTGCTTGCTACCACTGAGATGGTGCTAGGCAGTAACAAATCACTGCAAGAGGTGTTTGAAGAATCCTTGCAAACACTATTGTGTTTACCCTCCTTTATACCAGGAATACTTTCATTATTTTCTCCAATACTATGCATATCTAAAATTTGAGTCACGTTGCTATCAGAAAGGGTATCCCCTTCCTTGGGAAGTCCATCTTGTTCTCTGAGATTTTGCCAACTTCTTTCACCTTCAGCTCTCTTACCACTAGCTATGGTGTCTCCTTCAGGATTTTCCTCCCTATTAGGGGATACAGCCATGTCTATTCCTTTTCCTTTGCTTCAACTTTTCTTATATTTTGTTTTACAGTCTTGGGCTTATCATCAGTATCACTCAATTTGTTTTTCTTGCTGCTAGCCCAAAAGTCGTTCCATTTCCTTATTCGATCCTTTTCCTTTTCCTTGTTCCACTCCTCTAATAAATTGTACGAGCCACTTTGTTCCAATATTGCAATTTTTTTATGGTTTCCACTTGCTGTTCTTCCAACTTCTTCCAAGATTCCGCATACTCCCTACCAAAAACTGCTTCCAACGGTTCCATATTCAAACACCCTCCAGGCTGGCAACCAAGCCAGTTCTGATACCACTGTAATCTCCTAGGGCAATTATTGACCGAAGGTTTCGGGTATCTAGGGTTTTTTCAATAAAATTCTATTACTCAAAATAAACAATGTATTTCATAACACAATATATTACTATGGCGGTTTTAGTCAGTAACCAAACACTGTTCATTAATAAATAATGTCACTGTTCTTGGACAATCCAACTGCATTAAGATAACTGGTTCCAATGTTCAATAAAAGTATACTAGAAGATTTTACTAAATGATGGAATTTCCACCTATCTGCAAATTAAATATTACACGTGAAACCCTGATCAGAAATCCTATCAAACAAACCCCAAAGAAGACTCCTACAGGACCGATTGTCCAGAACTTGCTTCCCAGAATGGGGACCGATCCATCTTAGGATAACTTCCGCTCATGGTTCAGGAACTTCAATCTGCCATCGAGCCTGCGGCTTGAAATGATCAAAACTGGCACTGAACCAACTCTAAATCCACACACAGAACTCACATTCAACCACTGAGAATTCAGCTTTCTGTTACAGGATGTTCTTGGTTACATAAGGGACTCAGGTTTAATGGCTACTTCAGACCTTCAACTTGCTCCCGAGAATGCTTCTGCATCAGATTGATCTCGTTCTTGCCACAGAATTAATTAGAGAAGTCGTTTCCTTCATATAGATGTCTTCCCAAGTAAACTATTTCAGTACGATTTCCTTCTTCTGCTACAGCTATCCACTATACAAATGTGGCTGGGAATGTAATTGTGTGCTGCCACAGAAAGATTATGGTAGCTGAAAGGTGGTTTGGCTCTAGTCTGACCTTGAATTGTTCAGACAGTTCCTGCAATTGCTTCAAGGAGCCCTTTGCACTTCGCTTCAGGATGATCCAATTAAATGACCAATCCTCTGTGTGATCCAGCCTTAGAGATTCAACCTATTTTGCCTCAGAAAATCTGTGGCTGCCTCAGAAAGTTTGTTCTACTGGCCTCAAAGACTTCGGTGACCTCAGAACTGATGTTTCTTGCTCAGGATGGTTTCGGCCTTCTTCAGAATTAACCTTCTGCTGCCTCAACTGAATTCTCGGGCCTCAGAAAAGAATGTGGATCCCCTGCTTTAGCCTTCTTTTCACCACCAAACCCTTGATAGACTCAGAATTCTTCCCTG
Source organism: Pinus taeda (assembly GCA_000404065.3). Lineage (NCBI taxonomy): Eukaryota > Viridiplantae > Streptophyta > Pinopsida > Pinales > Pinaceae > Pinus > Pinus taeda. The sequence goes on along the minus strand of APFE030882334.1, from coordinate 120,132 downwards.
CTTGCCAGAACAAAGGTAGAAAGGAAAAAGAGAAAATAAGTTATCAACTATGGTGGAATCTTTCACCACCAAAATTGATAGGAGAGAAGGGGTCTTAAAAACATTAGAGCCTCAAGCTCAAAGAAAATCAGAGATAATTGATTCGATCTAATGATCATCCAAATGAATTCAACCCTCTTGTATTTATAGATTTCCTAGAGGGGATTATCTCCTTAGTTGATTGAGTAAAGTTCACACCAAACCCCAACTTTGGGTTTCTTTGACCAGCTGACCCAAAACTGGCCCAAACATTGGATATTTTGGGGTTTTCCTCTTTATCAAGGACTATAACCTCGGGAATCGACAGGATACTTTGTCTCTTGAGCGATTAATTTCTCGAGAACATTACAGAGAACCCCACCTATGTGCTTTTATACGCACCCATTTCCTCTTACATATTTGCAGCCTCTACACATTACCGCATTACATTGTGGTATGTCACTATAAAGTTCATTATCAAGTCAAAGAATAAAACACAATTTGGTGCACATTACTATCCATAGACATGTTATTGAAGTCTTTTATGCACATTTTTCTTCTATCAACTCACAAGTGTTGACAAAATAAGATATTGGTAGCTGAAAACTCAAGATCAGAGATTATGCTATTATGTTGTCCTGCTAAAGGCTATACCAATAAACCTGTTTGGCAAATAAACTGTGCCAGTCAATAGGTTACAGTCTCCAAAATGACAACTCGTTTTTAAAAATATGATATCTGGGCATAAAGTTCCAACAATCATCAGACTGATTTTCTCTAGAACGTAAGACTTAAACAATTTTAGAATTACAATGCTTCCAATGGATGTAACCATCTTTAGTTCTGTAGAGCTCAAGTTTCAAAACTTTTTCACTAAATTATTTTAATTACAATCAAGAATTCTACCAATTTTACAGAATCTGGCAAGCTTCAGAACAAGAAATACAAGGCTTCCAATGGATGTAACCTTTTTTAGTTCTGTAGAGCTCAAGTTTCAAAACTTTTTTACTGAAATATTTTAATTACAAAAGAAGAATACCAATTTTACAGAATCTGGCAAGCTTCAGAATAATCGCATAGGATGAAGCTTGAGTACATTTTTTAAAAAACAACAAAGTAGGATATCCGATCATCGAAGTATCGATCTTTACAAAGTCAGGAAGGATCGTTCGGAAATAATAATGGATGAAATACTACCACACAACCTATTAATAAGAGCTTAAGATAGAAACATGCAAGGCATCAGACACCGAAGGGGGTAAAACTGCCACATCCATCTCCAACATTGATCTCTGTCCATGTTTCATTAAATACTGCACATTTCTAAGGTTCCATTTATGACTGGACTGCCAACTTCTGTAGATGATCTATGAACACTTGCAAACTCACATCATCTGTAAATATCACCTCAGAGTTATTTCCATATTGGTTTGTAGTGTGAGTGACAGATGGATTCAATTTTGCAAGCAAAAATCTTGCTTGGCTACCATGTTGATCGCATTTGATGAACTTGGGCACTGGGATGCGTTCTGCAAGCAAGGCTTCTGCGTCTTGAACTGGGGCTTCCAGGAGCTTCTTGAAATTCTCATGGCTTGGGTCATTTTGGTATCCAAGTTTTCGCCATTGTGCAATTGTAGACCCATAATGCACCACAACATAGAAGTAAGAATCGAAAAGAAGGATGCAATCAGGTGAGATGGAACTCACATCAAGAAGCACAGGCGTGGGAGGACCACCAAAGGAGTAGGAAAAAAGTGTGGGCTGGATCATTATAAGAGAACCAACTACACCTTCACGGTTAAGCACCAATCTAAAAAAAGCAGTCTCATCAGGAGTGTTGTTGAAGACTTGGAGGAATTGTGAACGACGAAGATGATACATAAATTGAGGATAAAGAGAAAAGTTAGAGGATAAGCGAAAGGAAGTTGGATCATCTTTTATATAGTCTCCAAATTTTGATGAAAAACGAATAAGCATCCTATCCAGCCATCTAAGAATCTCATGGATGTCCTCAGTCTCAGTTTTTTGCACAGCAAGTCTGGCCACAATTGTTGCTGCAGCTTCCTGGTCAAATCCATCAGCCAGTTCCTGCACTTGGGTTCCATCAACCCATCTTCTTGCAGTAGTTGTCACTCGCAAACGGATTTGCCCATTGCCATGTTGGTATTGTGTGATGAATTGGATGAAAAATGCAGTCCCTGGTTGGATTTTACTAGGCTGCTGGCTGCTCACATCAAAGAAGAAGGCAATACAAGTTTTGTTTGTAAGTGTACTCATTTTCCATGCATTAGTGCCCCCAATTCCTATCTCATTCTCACTAACAGAAGTAGTTTTTTTCTGTAGTGAAGCGCATGGTCCAAGGGCACCACATATTTTAATGTCCTTTGTTGTGATTATCTCAACTGTTGCGTTGAAATTCATCTTTAGGTGGCCTTGCTCATCATGGGAAAATAGGTGTTGCAGACATTTCTTGAATTGATCAGAATCAAATGTCTCTGCAAGCACAACTAATCCTCCCGAGGTGTCTATTGCTGGTTTCATTTCTTCAGTGCCCACTTGATCCAAGGAACATGCAAAAACGTCCAAAACAAGCCCCACTGCTACTAACCTCTCTGCCAACTGCTTGTAAAATTTGCAAGCCTTTTTGTAGTAGGGAGAGTTATCATTGAGAAGATCTTGATGAGTGCGAATGCTTTTTCCGAGGTCAGTGTCCACAATCATTCCAGGTCCTGTTGTTGTTGGTCCTGCAACAAAAACCATAATCCGAGCACCTGCATTTGGAAGACAGCCTTCTAGAAGCCCAGTAGCAATTGCTATAGCTGCACCAGTAGCTCTTCGTGGACGGTGGCCCGCCACAACAGGGAAGGAACAGGGCTGCAGCTCTTCAAGGGCCGTGGTGAAATTGAATTCACATTCACTCATTGGTAGAAGAAACCCCTGGTGATGCACCGTAGTCTTTCCAAACTGTCTAAGGTGTTGAGGAGAAATTCCCAATAGATCTTGTACCTGCAAAAGAGTATTTTTTTTAAATACGACACAAACATGTTAATAGTATATCCTTCCTGGTCATGGAGAATGAACAAGAACTAATGCAACCGTGAAGACTACTGAAGGATATTCCACAAGTAAGACCAAGTTCAAGAATTTGCTTAGGGTTACTTTCCACAGCCAGTTTGGTCTGATTTATTAAAATTTATTAGGGCCCCTTTGCACAGGCTGATATCTGCAATTAGTAAAGAATCATATTTTTTTATCCACGAGACAAACATGTTAATATTACATCCTTCCATGTCATGGGAAATAGACGAGAACTGTTGCAACGGTTAAGACTCTCGAAGGATATTCCACAGGTAAAACCAAGTCCATGGGCCTCGTTAGGGATACTTTTCAAAGCCAGTTTGGTCTGACTTATTTAGCTTCATTAGGGCCCTTTGCACGGGCTGATATCTACACTTAGTCAAGATGAAGTATCCCTTTGCACAGGCTGATATCTGCACTTAGTCAAGATGAACTATTTTCTAGTAATTTAGCATGTAGGCTAGGAAAATCTCAAAAAGCCTGGCAAGGTGCTTTAAAGAACATTCAAAAAATTACACAACTACTTGGACTTTGACCAAAGTTAGCCCTCCCCTTCTCTGATTTCTGTATGGAGAAACAAAACTGTGAATTAACTTGCGAAATATTTCTCTTACAGTTGAAACTTGTTTAGTTTGTCTAAACTATTAATTATCTTTGCCTTGATTTACTTCAATGATTTTCCCTCTTAGTTTTTACTACATCTATCAGTCAGCATCACTGTGGTATATTTATAAGGACTGGATATTACATTATGATTAAATAATGATAAACGACGGCACTGGATCCAAATGTCAAAATGATCTGATTTTAGCCATTGTCAAGAATGGACTTTGCAACATGTGGTCAAATTTTGAACAACTACGCTGTTTGACAGTATGGCATTGCTCTATTGATATTCTTGCCAATTCCAAAGAGGTCCTTATACTTTATTTTTCATTTCGAGCTGGAAAATGCAAAGAGGTCCTTAAATAACTTTATAACATTTGCAGATGCAAGGTAAATCTTGAACAGATGGAAAGATGCTAAGTTGAGAAAATTGATTTTAAATGCAATTAAATAGGTTCAGCTCCCTTCATCACAACTAAAAAATAAATGCAAGCTTGAGTAAATTGTACAGTGACTCAATTGAACTACCATTTTGGGATCTACTTTGTGTCTTAAATTCTGACATGGCCACAGTGAAAAGGAGTATCTAGGTCAGTTGTTGACAGTTCGAATCGTTTAGAATGTAAGACGATCTGAAATCCAAGAAGAAGGCCTAAGGCCCAAGGCCTATACCAACTCGATCCAAACCATGATCTAATTGAATTGAAGATGCGAAAAATATACCTGATTTGCAGACAGCTCCCTTCCTCCGTGGAAGACGATGGCTCTGGAACAATCAGGATAGGCGAGATGATGAACATTGACCATTGCCCCAAAGGAAACGAGACCCACCATGGCATTCTCGGGCAACTGGCTGAAGATGTGCAAAATTTCATTCTTGAGATGCTGGAGATCCTCCGCAGGCTGGCATGTGTCCACCAAAAACAAGAACCCGGGCCCACCGACGGCCTGGGTCTGTTGCGCCCCTTGGGCAGGCCAATGACCAACCTGCTGTCCGAAAGATGAGGGAACTCTGGAGGCGGAACTGGGGGCGGCGTTCCTGTTGAGATGGTATTCGACAGTGCTGTAAGTGGGGAAGAGCTCGGCGGGTAGATTTTGTTCGTTTATGGACGAGTAGGAAGGGGGGAAAGAATTGCGGTTGAAGCAGAAGGGACACGTCCACAGCTTTGCCTGGTAATCGACGCGAGCGTAGGGGTTTAGGATGGCGCGGCAGGACCTGCAAAGGAGAGGGTCGTATGGGAGAAGTGGGATTGGGAGCGGGTGTGGCTGATTCTCCTCCGCCTGCACCGCCATCAGGGGCGTGCACAGGATGCCCAGCGGGATCACCATTCGCGCCGCTTCAATCCGGGAGCTTGGCCATTTGTTCCATGCCCACCGTAGCCCGTCCATCGCCTCTAGCTCGTTGAAATCCATAAGTCCCGTGCTCATAGAGATCATCCTAGATTTAACAACAATAACAGATGCCCTCTTTTCTACCTATTTGTCTCCTCTCCTCCCCGAACAAATTGCATCGGATTCACCACTCTTGTGTTCTGCCCCATTACTCTACAAAGTTTCCCACATCGCCTCCCCCACTATCTCTCAAATCTTTTTCTTTATTTGTAGAATTTAAAATAATGATGACAGAGCGGTGAGTTATGGGAATCTTATAAAGTTGGCATCGCCACTGTTTAGATGTTGAATTCTGAAACTTGTTCCTCCACTCATCCCATATGCAAACTAAAAGCCGCGTTTCTTTATGACCACCCACTGCGAATTGAGGGACGTATGAACGAAAAACAGTAACATGATGTTGCGTTCCTTTAATCCACACCCCACTTCGAAGGGAGGGACTGTCAAATCCATTCTCGTAATCGAAGGGAGGGACTGTCAAAGCCATTCTCGTAATTTGTATTTATGGCTAGCATCGATTTAATTAGGGTTGTTCGAACTCTTAGTCATTATTTTTCATGGGGGGTGTGGGTTTTTTTGTTTTGTTTTTAATTAGGGTTGTTCGAACTTTTAGACATTATTTTTCTTTTTATTTGGGGTGTGGTTTTTTTGTTTTTAATTAGGGATGTTTGAATCTCTTTTTTGAGTATGTATTTTGTTTTTTCATTTATCAGATTTAAAAAAAATTGCAAAAATGATGAGTTTGTTGTGTAATTTGTAAAAATTGAGTGTCTTTTAAGTATGTTTTAGGGTGTTGGATCTATTTACACATTCAAAAATAAGTTTTGAACAACTAAGTTTCAAGATCTAATTAAAAATTGTATTGTTGCATTTAGGAATGCCTTTCATATTGAAATATTTCCCTTATGTTTGTGGTTTAAAATAATGAATAAACATATTCATACATTTTTTTTACCATGGTGAATTGGTAACTAATCTAATGTTTTTTGTGGTTTAAAATAATGAAAACATATTCATACATTTTTTTTACCATGGTGAATTGGTAACTAATCTAGGCGAGGTCTAAAATCAAACCTAACAGTTGTCACTATAACACCAAGATTGTATCCAACAACTAATAACCTAGATATACCAATAATTTATGACTTAACAATAGTCGAGTCTCCACAAGGGTGGGGGAGTCCTCCTTGAACCTTATCACAACGAGCCAAAGATGTACCCTCGACGGAATTGAAACCGAGTGGAGGAGATAACATTATTATTACTAATAATAGGTTTTGTAAGTTAAATGATGGACATAGAGAGGCAAAGGTAGATGGGGGAAGGAAGTTGCTAGTTGGTTAAAAGAAAAGATAAGTAGCTTTGGGGTATGGCTTAAGGTTACTCAATCATCAAGTTGGCTTAGGGGTATGGGTTAGGGATGCTCAATGATCAAAGATGGCCTAGGGTTGCTTGTAACAACCCACAATTTAAATATACAACTAAGTAGATCAGTTATATGATTTACAATCAACACACAACCATTCAACTAATTAGCATAGAATTTTGAAAAACATGTGCAGAGACAACTTACCTGTGGCAAATGATAAAGATTTACAATCAACACACGACCATTCAACTAATTAGCATAGAATTTTGAAAAACATGTGCAGAGACAACTTACTTGTAGCGATGATATTCCTTGTGATTTCAGAGTTGAACATTATTTGAATCTCGCTAACTGCAACAAAGTTTTGAGGACGACTCTCCACCCAACCATAGGCTCAACTGCACATTGGCTTTCTACAACTGGTCACCTCTGAGCCCTCGATCAACATACTACTACCAGAGTATATTTTGTCTCACAACAATTTTCTCCCAAGAGAATGGACGAAGGAATGGATGAATCTCATCCTGCTCATCGTCCATTAAATAAAACAAAAAATGGAAAGAGATTGCACGCACACATTCCATGTGTCAACATGCCAAATTTTTATTTCTTTATTTTAAGTTTTACTTAATTTAACTCTTTTTTATTTTTTTCATTTTTACTTTTTGTTAACTTTACATATTCTTACTATTTTTTATAGTTTACTTTATATATATTTATTTAGAGACTCCACTTTATTATTTCCTTATCTGTTTAATTATTTTTATTATTATATTTTCTTCATTATTTATTATTTATTTACTATTATTATTTTTTTCTTTATTATTTACTATTATTATTTTATCTTTATTGTTTACTATTTATTTACTATTATTATTTTTTCTTTATTGTTTATTATTTATTTATTTATATTTTAATATTATACTATTTTATTTATTTATTATTATTAGGGGTATGACATTGTTCAATGATCAAAGTTGGAAATGTGAAGCTTTTCTTACATAATATTACAACTCATCACTAATCATTCATACTTGTGCACCATCATGTTCAAAAGTTAAGACCAACCATAACATAACATAAGTTTGATTTGTAAATGATGGACTTATAGCCCACTCATTTCACCAACACAAATCTTTTACAAAAATAAAAACACAATTGTTGCTCTAGGTCTTGTACAAAGATCTCTATCCTCAATTTAGCCCTTATTTATCATGTGACTACTCTCAAGCTTGACAAACTAAATACATACATGGTTCAATTGTCATCCATTCAATTAGTGTGGTAGACATTTCCAAGTTCCATATGCTCCAATTAGCTTATGAGTGAAGAGCTTGCACAAGTACATTCTATTCAAACAAATACCACTTCTCCAACCAATAATATGGGCTCTCATAGTATTAATTAAACAACAACCAATAATCCTCTTTTATTTACTCCAAGCAATAGCCTCAAAAGCTCACAAGAAGTGTCTACCATAAGGTTGAACATATTATGCAAACACTAGCAAATACCGGTGGTTAGAAGGTTATTTAAAACCATTACAAAAGTGTGGCTTCTATTGGGTCCCTATAATACTAGTGATTGCCCCATTACTATTGTAGTTGTATCCCTTATTAATATTGTTGTGCCCCTATTGTCCCCATATGGTTATTATTATGCCCCATAGAATCCCTCTATTGTTATTTTTGTGGCTTTATATTTTTATTGTTAGGTCGGTTGGGTTATATTGTGACTCCTTAGACCCCTATATATAAAAAGGAGGTTTTGTCATTTGAATCATCTAAGAATTGTTCATTTATGTAATGTAAAGGAGGTTGCCCCTCGAAGAGGCTGAATTCTAAGGCGTTGATCTATCTTTTCTATCTTTTTCTTGAGCTGGTTTCATAACATGTGGTATCAGAGCTTTGGATTCTAGG
>APFE030882334.1:33688-107390 GCA_000404065.3 Pinus taeda | reverse complement strand
TATATATAGAAAGGAGGTTTTGTCATTTGAATCATCCAAGAATTGTTCATTTATGTAATGTAAATGAGGTTGACCCCTTGAAAAGGTTGAATTCTTAGGCGTTGATCTATCTTTTTTATCTTTTTCTTGAGTTGGTTTCATAACCGCTTCTAATATAGAAACACTAGTGAATGAATGGAACTTCAAAGGTTTGCAAACTTTTTTGTATAACTCCCTCACAATTATAGAAGTTGCCTTTAATTCCACTAAAGCATGAACATTTAAAACATGTTCAAAGACCCAAATAAAAACATTAAACGTGAGAAGAACAAAACATTGTATTTGAAACTAAATTGGATGCCTCTTTTAAACCTAGAAATGCTACAACACTCAAATCAACAAAGAATATATATGGGCTAGTATTTATCCAAAGCATATATGAAATGGCTTATTATGTAAACCCTATGAGTAAAGGCTTCATTAAAAAGTTAATGAATGAGACAAATTCACCTCATGTCAAATGCATTAACCAAAGCAACTTTCATAAGTTGATGAAATCAATTACTCCAAATTTAATAAGTGACATTGAATATCACTCACTTGCTTAGTTGCAAAACCATTTACTCACTTCCATGTTTCATATGTACATCACAAGCTTCAACTCAAAAAATTTATTGTAAACAATACTCATAAATCTAATGCTTTTCCTAGTGACTATAAGGTCAAGTGCAAAGATTTCACATACAAGTACTAAGCCAAACACTTGTTGAAGTATTCAACACTAAAACCGTTTCCAAATAAAATGGACTGAATAACAATAATGCAACGTCCTGATTAACCAAACATTATTGTACTTCTCATAATTAGCAAAAACATGTGATAATCCAAAGGTTAAAAGGAAACTTTGAAGCATGAATTCATTAATTCACTTGATCCATCCTATGGTCATCTTTGGACAACCAATCAAGATATGGTCAATGAAGAATGACCATATCATTTTTCCAAGCAATGAACATCCCACACAAATGGTATGATTTTCATATGACAATTGAGATGCAAAGAAAAATAAGCCATGAACACTATATAGCTTTAATCACTTATGCATGGTCCCCTCTCACCCTTCACCATTTGACTAGTTATACAAATCATTTCTTGGAGGGAATATTATTTCCACATTCAAAAGATAGCAAGTGGTTTCACTACCAATTATTCAACATGACCAACTTTCTTTAAACTTCATCCTTAAACTTCATATGGACAGTGGTGATAATAGAGTTATTGTCTCTCAAAAATTATTAATGGAAAATGAATTTCAGAGAACATATAATATATTACAATGGATTTTATTCATCAAAACCATTAATCCAAGCACTTATAGCATTTTAAACACCAAAAAATCACTAATAACTCAAGCACAACACTTAACACAACCATTAACACAAAGATACAATGGTTACCATGGCAACCTAAATGGGAAAACCAACATTGAATGGTTGTGTAGTTTTCATTTTGATAATGCCATGTTACAATGCAATTCATGACTTTATGGTCATTCAACAATTCACACAACTCCTATTCATTTGCATTCTCTCCTATTGACCCAAAAGGCCATTTGAGAGTCAAGTTACAAGGAGATATAGGAGAACTAGGGGTTATGGGAAGGCTAAGAGATTGACCATCTAGTTCCCATTCCTCTCCTATTTTCATATTTCTATTTTATTCAATTATTTTTTTCCTCTCTTTGTCTCATTTATTTATTTTTAACACTTGCATTTCCATTTATAGTTTATCTAACTTTCATTTACTAATAAATTATATTTGTATGCACTGAGTCTTACAACCATTCACTTGTTGAGATCCATTTTAGTCAAGTTATTAGCACTAATTAATGACAACTTAACCACAAACTATAGTGTTATCCATCTACGTGTTATTCAATGCTCAATCCTCAACAACATCACATATAGACCAATGACACACTAGATAATTGCATGAAGGCTATGGACCTCCCATGCACCCACCCATAGCAATGCTTAAGTTATCACAACTCCCAATGGTAAGGGGAAAAAGAGTATAAAATCATCTTCTAAAGACATTTATCTAATGAGGGAAAAAGAGTAGTGTTGTGTCCATCCTCCTTTCAAAATTTCTTTTTGATGTGAGTCTTTTTTCAATCCTCTCATGGTTTACTAACCCAATAGACTTATTTTCCTTATTATCAATTTCTTCTTCATTAGATTTTTCTTGCCACCTTTTCTTTTCCTCTTCCTTTGCTCATTTTTCTTCTACTACATCTTTTTGTGCCATTGTTTTTTCATATCTTCCCTTTCATTTATGTATGTCTCTTTTTTCTTCTACTTTTATTTTTTAATTCATACAAACCTTAGGACCTTTTAATTACTCTTTTTTTCTATGTGGTTCATGGTCCTGGAGATCAATGACCGTTACAACCACATATTATTGTATTAGACGGATCCACTTTAAGGGATCACTTCCTAACAACTCAATCAAGGACCTTGACCCCCTAAAATACATAATTATGTATCCACACATATAGTTTATTGACCTCTTGATGCTCCTTTTTATTTGGCTCATTTATCATTTTTCTATGGATCATTTGGCATCCAATCACTAACATTTTATTGGTGTCTTGTCACTTGTGGTACCAATTGAAATACATTTAACATTTTTTACTTCCACCATGTCCTTCAACCTTGATTTTGACATGATTACAATGTCATATTTTTAAGGCTCCTTATCTAGGGTTCCCACTTTCAATGGTTTCTTTGATTCCTTTGGTTTCTACCAACGTTCCCTTCTTCCTTTGTTGAGCAAAGTGTTGTCATTGATGTCAAAGGAGTAGTTGTTGATGTTAAAGGAGTTGTCCTTGATGTAAAGTAATTATTGTTTATGTGTCTTTTGTGTTTTATTGATTTGAGGGTCTATCTTAGAGGGCATTCAGTGTATAAAAGATCAAGTCAAGTGCTCCCATAAATTGTATGGTTGGATAATCCTCATAAGGATTTTCCAATGGTATATGACATCTTGAAAAACTCCAAAGGGATAAGGAGTTAGAGCACTTTGAAGTTTGGCATGGTTCCAAAGCCTCATGGTTCCACACAGGCTAACAGAAGGCACATACTAGCTTCTTCCTGTTAGTTAAATTCACAGTGCCCCATAGAACTTTTAGGAAGGAGGCTTTGACAAGGAGAGACATAGTCTTGCAGTTGATAGAGATTGCGAATGGGAACTTTCCTGACACTTGACGCATAATTTCCTGTCGTGTTGCGGTATTTCTAAGTCGAAAGATTCACGATTGACAAACTCCATGGGACAGAACCATCATCAAACGTATGATTTGTTGTCACATTGTAGAAGTTTAAGGTTGAAATATTATAAGAGGTTGGTGAAGGGAGCACCATGGGAGATAGGTTATGCTAGATGGAAGTATTCTCACTGTTGGTAATTAACATGAATATAGTGCCCTGGCCACTTTTCAATTAACAAATAAAATCACTGCAAAACATAGTCTTCAGGACCCCCCTCCATACAGGTGACACATGGTAGACAAGAGGGTGTGGCCCAATGATTGGAGGACACATAGTAGGTGGCATGTGAAACATGGCATGATGATTTAACATTTATGGGTACCTAAGTGGCCCTTTGTCGGTTGACATGTGGCACCACTCACAGGGTGACACATGGCAGTGTTATGACATGGGATGATAGATTTCCAGGATAACGTGGCATGTCTGACACATCATTCGGTCATGAAGGTTCAATAAAAAGGTTTTCGAAGGTTATTATTTTGGGTTTTTTTGCGGTTGACAGACTCTATGAGATGAGAACTTCTCTGTCAACTGACTGACAATTTCAAGTCTTGTCGCAGAGGTTTCAGTCGAGAGTTCCATGCAAACTTCTACAACATGGGAAAGACTCTAGGAGATGGAAATCTCACCAACACAACATATAACGACAAGAAATAAAGGCTAAGGGAATGAAAGGTTTTTAAACCTGTGTAATGTTAAGTGTTATCTGCACTTTAGCTGTGAAATGTGACACTGAGTCACATGCAAAAGAGAGATGAAGTTAAGGGCGCAATATTGTTTATAGACTTGGCATACTAGGTTGAAGTAAACTTGGTGTTTTTCATTGAAAAATTGGCATTCCAATGCCAAACTAAAATAGACTAGAAATCGAACAACATGTAGTGCAAAGATAGAAGGTTAGTAGAGTTAACCTGACAATAAGTCGTTATGGTGAACTAGAAGAGAATAACCAGTTCAAGTTGAAGAAAAACAACATTATGAACATGTTGTAGCTACTACAACAACACCCAAAATTTTGGGCATATTCAAAATTTTGGGCATCCCCCTCCCTCACCTCAAGCCATTAGGGTTATGGTCGGGTTTTCAATTTGAAAATTTCCCCATGACTTATGTCCATCGAACCTTAGCAATCCACATGCTCATGCAACATATATTGCATTGGTTCATTACTTTTCACCTCAATTACTAACATCATGATTGCATTAGGGCTTAGGGTGGTTGGTTTATGTAATGATGCATTGTCCTATAATATGCATCGCAATCAATGGGGACACTATGTGTTGACAGACAAGACTTCAATCTAGCTTTCGTTATGTTGATTATTCTAGGGATTGGCAAAAACCCTAAATTAGAAAAAGAGTGGTCTGACCCTTCTTGATTTAGCCTAATTCATACACCCCCAAGGGCGCATTCCCATCGACATTGTCTGACATTAGGGAAAAAGTTGGTGCATGCCATCCCCCCTTTGGTTCATGATTTGTTCCCCATCTCAGCACATGCCTAAGGTTTGCGGTAACTGTTATCTCTTTTGAAACCTTGTGCCATTGTGAGTGCCTTAAATGTTCCTTTCGAGGTTTAGATTAATAAAAAAGATCCCACTTGTAAACGGAAAGCTAGTTTGATGTCATGGCATGTGTACATTGCTTAAAGAAACATCTGTGATGCTTTATATACCACATTAGTAGGGTGAAGGCCCCCTAGACCTTGTAAAACTCACTTGGATCAACCTTTAATTTCCTTGTTTATTATTAAGGTTGTATAGTTGAAATGCATGTTAATGACCTCACTAATCCATGTGGTATTTTGGCATGTAGGGCAAGTAAAGGGAGCACAATGCTAGTGTCAGACCAAAGATGGGGGTTGAGACCTTGTTTCCAAACAACATGTGACATGGCAAAATTAATCGAGAGGGCATCATACCACAAGCATACTATGAGGCAGTACAAGCTCACGGTGGAGGAGTGATCTATTGAACAAGTGGTTGAAGGACATTTAAAGTCTTTCATTGTGAAATAAGCATCATATACATGGAATTTAAGATCATTATATGAACCTGAAATTCGATGTTCCCCTAAGCTATCATTCCTGAATTTAGCGCAATTGGATGTATTGGCACACAAAAGCAAAAGAGAAAGCATAAGGCAGTGCCAAAACAGAGAGAGAGCATCATGTCAGAAATTTTCAGCTCACTTCATGTGTTTTGGTGCGTTTGGTACTGGAAATATAAAGGCACCTGCATTATCAAGCCCAAGGCCTCAATCTTTGGTATATTGTATGGTTTTGGGAGTTTATGCATTGTGCGCCAAGATTGAAATGACTCATGTCCAACATAATATGAAGAGAAACTTGGTGGGGACAAAGTTCAAATTACCTTTGACACATATGCATTTAAGCCCACCAAAAGGAACAAAAAAGCAAATAATTTGCAATGAGATTTGAGATATCAGATACATAGGCTTATAGAAAGGCAGATATGATGCTTTCCAAAGCACAAACCAAAGGCATGATTCTGGGTATTGCATGGTGGGCCTTTGAAATAGGTAAAATGGTGCATGTTTGGTGTTGAAAGGCGTAATATGAGTCCATATACATGCGTTGGATAAGGGCACACTAGTCCTATAACCCACCAATGACACCAAGTGATTACAAAGGGAAAATATACGTTGATAATGTGCTAAGGCAACCGATATGAGTACTAAAGCATAGAGCATCGACTCCTTGAGATTACGCGATAAAAGGCATAGTATGTTCCTAAATGCGAGCGCCATCCTTAAGTCAATCGCAGATTCTCGAAATATTCTAGGATCAGACGAACATGGGCGCGGTCAATTTTTTGACCGCGCCCATGTCCGTCGAATCCAGAATATTCCAAGAATCTGCAATCAACTTAAGCTCACCAAATGCGAGCCATCAGACATACTTCCTGACACATTGCATGGCAGGCCCTAGGGTTAAATTGAAGATTTATATATGCCAATTAGTGTTATGCATCCCAGTGAAAGCATAATCAAAAGAATGAACAAGAGTGTATTGAAATTTGGTTATGCCCTATCACACATCACAAATAGTGGCTACATTATTTGGTATAAAATGATCACTCCACATGCATAGTTCTTCCCAGTAACATGTGTCGTATATGCTGGAAAATTGGATTATCTCCCAACGCATAACAAGGATCAATGTCAACGACGTAGGAAGTCAGGAGATAACTAGCTAATGTATATGAGAAGAAGGTGGTATTGTGGGGATAATCTCAAACACTGGACACCACTGGCATGATTCTAGCCACAAGAATAAAACTGCTACCCATCAGAAGGACCATACATGCTACCACGTTTCAGAGAGGAACTTGTGTATGTGCCCTCAATAGTGTCACCAAGTGCAAGGTTGTTTTGAGGTGAACATGGGTTGAAAACATAGCTTACGCCAACACTGACAACATGAATTTACAGGCTTGTATTATGATAATCGCTCCATCTTTGTTTGCCAACGGTCAAATGTTGAGAGGTATTGCACGTATGAGCAAATAATATTAGTAGGAGAGTGCACAACTACGGATTAGTTTGAAGTTTTAGTGTGAAGGAAACAATCAACTAGGACGACATAAGGAACGACTAATTAATTTGAGAAACTGAGGTTGTCTATCGCATCCTTCTGTGCAAATCAGTACCAATTCAATATGCTTAGTTACATCTTCCTTTCTGGTCATACTGAGTCCGTAATGCCTCTTGATTACCACTAGAACAATGAATATCTTATCTTGCTCGTGCCATGGGAGAAGTGGAATTCCTTACTGGGGCGTTAATCAGGGTGCATGCACAAGATACCTCGAAGGTGTTTGCATCTTCCATCCCCAGTACTAATCATTTGGTCATCGGCCTCTATCAGCCCCTGGAGTAATGGAACATGGCTGAGAACAAGAGTTTGACCAGTCTTGATCTTGAAGGTCCCATTATTGCATTAGCTACTTCTAAGGCAGCAAAGATGGTTACTCCTGCAAGTCACATCAACAAGTGTGATTATTGTTGGAAGATATTAATTCCAACCACCTGCCATTAATGCAGCTACTAGATTGATTTGGAGGATTCGGCGGATGCATTGGAGAATGGACAGCTTCCTGGAGAAGCCACCGCCCCACCGAACTCCAGAAACTTCTTCTCTATGTATAAAAACCCTTCTTGGAAATGAAAACAGGCAAGTGTTTTGAGTTTTGTGTGTTCATTTCTGAAGTTCTGCGCTCTTTGTTTTGGTATCAGAGCAAGGTGAGGTAGAGTGCTGCAAGGTTCTTCTGAGAGGGTGCATTCCAGAGAGGCTGGAAGTGTGAGAAGAACGAGATTTGGCGCAGCGAAAGCGTGGAGAGAAGTTGTGCATAAATTTGTGCTGGTGCGGTGAGGGAAAACTAAACTCTCACCAGTTGCTTGATGTTATCCATCCATCATTTTTTGGCTTATGGTGTTTTGTATCATGGTTAAGATTCTGTCATTTTGACTAGAGCATCACTCTATTGAATTTCCTTATATAATCTGTGTTGTGTTAAGTTCTGAAGAAAGCATTTTTGCTAAGGCGGTGGTGTAAATCGATGTTTTGTTTTTTTATACATGTTGTTGTAACTCTGAAGCAACGTGTATTCAGGTCATGGAAATTCCTCTCTCTCTTTGTTGCAACAATACTTTTGGTGCTGACTTGTTTGCAGGCTTTATGCTCTGTCTATAATTGCAAGAAGTGGTTTCACCAGACTGGCACTTGAGCTAAATGTATGTTTCCTTGTCTTGTATTGTGTGTATCGTAGTACTAAAAACTACACCGCAATCCAATTGAGGACTGCCACTTCCATGTGGTTTCCAAGATGTTTGTAAGCCTTTCTGTGATTTTGTGTGTTGTCGCCCGGACCGGTATTCTTGCCCTCGTTAGAGCTGCTAAATATTAGATTGCTGTGGAGAGCCGCTAAATATTAGATTGGTGTTGACAAGGGAGCTGACTCCATCTTTTATGGTTGATAGTCAATTAATGTTAAGATTAGAGAAATAACGAATTCAAATATATATTCTATAAATTTATGATAAAAAAAAAAAAAGAGGAGAAAAAAAAGAAAAGAAGGAGGCGCCATATATTGGATGAAATTTTATTCTTGAGGATTTATATTTATAAAAAAAATTGTATCTTGGTGGTTGGTACTTAAGGATTTATAAGCCTATTGAAAATGGCTAATATATTGGCAGAATCTTATTTATCTGAATCTAACAAGTTAGATGGTGAAAATTATGAAAATTGGAAGTTTAAGTTGCAGACTTTGATGGAAGGCAACAATACATGGGCGATTGTGTTTGGTGCTGAAGTTAAGCCAGTGTCCCCTCAAGCCACAGATGCTACAATTCAAGATTGGGAGCGACGGGAAAAAAAAGCAAAGGTGATTTTGTGGATGACGGTTAAGGACAACATTATTCCACACATTAGAGAGTGCAAAACATCCAAGGAGACGAAGACTACAAATCGAATATTGTATTTAAAGAGTAAGCTTCTTTCAATTAAGATGGAAGAAAATGAAAGTGTTAGTGATTTGATCTCTAGAATTAAATATTTAAAGGATAAATTAGGTGACATTGGTGAAGCAGTATCTAGCACAAACTTGGTTACTGTGACATTAAGTGTAATGCTTGATGAATATCAAATGTTTATCACTGGTTTTTTAGCTAGAGAGAAGGCTCCTACTTTTTATGAGTTGGCAGGTATACTTATGCAGGAAGAAGAGTGGAGAAGAAGCCTTAAACATAAATCTCCTAATTTAGATTTGGCATTGATGGCCAAAGGGAAGAAGTCCTTCAAAGGCAAACAATGGGAGAAAAATAAAGGAAAAAAGCCACAGGTAAAATCATTTCAAGGTACCCCTTTACCAAGGACAAATGCCAAATCAAGTAGAGATGATGTGTGTTATTTCTGTGGAAAACCTGGTCATTTGGCTAAGAATTGCATAAAAAGGAGGTTTGATCAATTTAAACAAAGAAGGCATTCAGGAATTTATGTTGATAGAGATGAAGCAATTAGTCAATATGTTAGCAATCTTAAATTGTTTGTGTCCAATGCTACTTTATCAGCAGAAACTGATGATGATAATGCTTGGTTTATAGATTCTGGTGCATCAATCCATATGTCATGCAAAAGAGATTGGTTTGATACTTATCATGAGATTAATAATGGTGGACACATCTATTTAGGAGATAATAGATCACATGATATTAAAGGATATGGTAATATAAGTGTTATGATGCCTAATGGACAAGAAAAACAAATTCAAAATGTGGTGTATGTTCCAGGATTAAAGAAGAACTTAATTGCAGTCTCTACTATCACATATGAACATTTAAAAGTTGAATTTGTGAAATCACATTGTTTGGTAAAGGATGTGCAGGACAACTACAAGGTTGTTGCAAAAGGAATGAGAGTTGGAGGCTTATACAAGTTGGATGTAATGAAGAATGGGCATCAAGCTTTGGCATCAACAGGCATGTCAACTATAGAACTTTGGCATCAAAGGTATGGGCACTTAAATCATAATGACCTAATGTTACTACAAAAGAAATTTATGGTAGAAGGTCTTCCAATTATTAAGGGTGAACACTTTGAATGTGAAGGTTGTGCACTAGGAAAACAACATAGGGAGGAATTTCCTGTGCAAATAGAAGAAAACGTGAAATACTTGAACTAGTGCATACTGATGTATGTAGTCCAATGCAAACTAAGTCACTTGGTGGAGCATATTACTTTCTTATATTTATTGATGATAACACTAGATACACCTGGGTATACTTTATAAGAAACAGAAGTGACGTGTTTGAATACTTTAAAGAATTCAACAAGAATATGGTTGAAAAGCAAATGGGAAAGAGCATTAAAATTCTTCGATCGAATAAAGGTGGTGAGTACACTTCAAGAGCTTTTATCAAATATTGCAAACAAAATGGAATTATGCAACAATTTACAACACCACATACACCTCAACAAAATGGAGTAGTTGAAAGAAAGAATAGAACATTATTTGAATGTGCTCGAAGTATGTTAAAAAGTAAAGGACTTTCTAATAGTTTTTTGGGCTGAAGCCATTAATACAACTGTATATCTTAAAAATAGAAGCCCTACTAAGTATATTGAGCACAAAACACCATTTGAAGCATTTTATGGTTTTAAACCTAAAGTTAGTCATTTAAGGATATTTGGATGTAAAGCCTTTGCTCATATTCCTAAAGAGGATAGGAGAAAGTTAGATGCCAAAGCCATCAAATGTATTTTTATTGGATATTGCACTGATCAAAAATCATATAAAATGTATGATCCAAGTACTCACAAGGTCTTTGCAAGTAGAGATGTTATATTTCATGAGCATGTAGATAAACAAATAAAAGAAGATGAACATAATACATGATAGTCTTCTTATGAAAACTTTAAGGAAGAAGAAGAAGTTGTGGAATCAACTCAAGAACCAGAACACAAGGACATTCCAAAAGACACATCAAGGAATCAAAGTCCACAAAGAAATGAAGGCACTCCACAAAGAATAAAAGGATAAGGTACTCCACAAAGTAATGAACCTCTAAGAAGGTCAACATGACAAATGCAAGCCCCCATCAGGTATAAAGATTGTGCTTTAATGTCTCAAGTAATGACTGTTTTTGAGCCCTTAAATTCTGAACAAGCCAAAAATCATAAAGAATGGATGGAAGCTATGAAAGAAGAATATGACTCTATAATGAAAAATGAAACTTGGGAATTAACATAATTACCTGAAAATAAAGTCCCTATAGGATCAAAATGGTTGTATAAGACAAAATTTAATGCAGATGGTAGCATAGACAACTATACGGCAAGATTGGTTGCAAAAGGATATTCACAAAAATAAGGTATAGATTATGAAGATACCTTTGCTCTGGTTGCAAAAATGAATACAGTCAGAATAATGATAGCGTTGGCAACTAAATATGATTGGAAGCTACATCAATTAGATGTAAAGTTAGCTTTTCTAAATGGTGACTTAAAAGAAGAGATTTATCTTGTTCAACCAGAAGAATTTGTAAAGAAAGGTCAAGAACATCTTGTATGCAAGTTAAAAAAGGCCTTATATGGACTAAAACAAGCCCCTAGATATTGGTATGAGAAAATTGACAAATTCTTCTTTCAGCAAGGATTTAAAAAGAGTAAAAATGATCCTAATTTGTATGTCAAGGCGAACATGAATGGGGATATAGTATTACTTTCTATTTATGTTGATGATCTAATAATAACAGGGAGTGTTGATAAATTAATTACAGATATAAAAATGAAGTTAACACAGGAATTTGAGATGAAGGATCTTGGTGAGATGCACTATTGTCTAGGTCTTGAAGTATGGAGAAATGATGGAAGAACCTTAATCACACAAAGCAAATATACAAATGAAGTACTAAAGAGATTTCATATGAATGGATGTAAAGCAGTGAGTACTTCATTGGAACAAAACATCAAATTAAGAAGTGATGATGGAACAAAAGAGGTGAATGGAACATTGTATCGACAATTAGTGGGAACTCTGAATTATCTCACTACCACCAAACTCGACATTGCTTATGCAGTAAGCATACTTAGTCAATTCATGGCTAAGCCTCATGAAAGCCATTGGATAGCTGCAAAAAGGGTCCTTCGATACTTAAAGGGAACTATCAATTTTGGTATTGAATATACTAACGCTTGTAATGTTGAATTGACAGGTCATTCTGATTTTGACTGGGCTAGAAATCCAGATGACAGGAAATCCACCACTGGATACGTCTTCAACATAGGATCCGGAGCTATATCATGGAGCAGTAAGAAACATGCAACATTTTCCTTGTCATCAACTGAAGTAGAATATAAAGAATTATGTAGTGGCACCTGTGAAGCTATATGGCTCAGAAGAATACTTGAAGATGTTGGTGAAGGTCCATAAGTGCCTACAATGATCAGATGTGATAATCAAAGCACCATCAAACTGGGGAACAATCCTGTATGTCATGCAAGGTCAAAGCATATAGACACACAATATCATTTTGTAAGAGAAAAGGTCCAATCAAAAGAAATTTCTCTAATGTACTGTAATACAAATGAGAATGTAGCTGACATATTCACTAAGCCTCTTGGGAAGGCAAAATTTGAGTTTTGTAGAAGTAAGTTATGTGTTGTAGAAAATCAAGATTATATTGTAAGCCTAGCTGAGACTTAGACCAGCAGGCATGATAGTGTCTTGTATATTGTGCTATAGTATATTTGTCATATGGTTGGAATTAAGGGGGAGTGTTGGAAGATATTAATTCCAACCACCTGCCATTAATGCAGCTGCTAGATTAATCTGGAGGATTCGACGGATGCATTGGAGAATGGACAACTCCCCACTGAACTCTAGAAACTTCTTCTCTGTGTATAAAAACCCTTCTTGGCAATCAAAACAGGCAAGTGTTCTGAGTTTTGTGTGTTCATTTCTAAAGTTCTGCACTCTCTGTTTATTATGGATTGCAGAATCCCATAGATAACTCGAGAAAAGCAACATAAGGATGTCATTCAAGCTCCCTATTGATTTGTGACTTCGGATCACAAAGTTGCAAGGGATATCTCCAACTGTATGCCTTGAAATATGACCCTTCGTTAAATGCGACTAGTCACATTCCTTATTTACAATTTTCTTGTCACTAAGTCGCACTCCAAAGCCTCTAAGAAGCAACTGAAAGCACGACCTTTTCTCAAGTGCGACCATGTGACCCCCATAGGGCATAGTTCTTGAACATGACTAGTCGTAGGGTCGCACAATCATGATTGAGGAAACTAGTAGTCTTCGAGACTTCCAAGATTCTGCGACCTCACGATCTACTTGTTTCGTGACCTGCATAACTAATATGGAATGCGACTTGCATGTGACTTCGAAATGTGACTTGGCTTATGTGGTTGTTCATAAGTCGCACGATCCACTTGCGACTTTTGAAAGGTTATTTCGGTACAACAAAAGCTCAGAACCCTCCTTGAGGATTATGGCGATCATTCACTGCAAAGCACGAAGATGACCAAGACATTTGCAAGGTTGAATCAAACACAAAGAAAAGACCAAAATATTTTTTTTGGAGAGAAGAGCAAGTCACTTAAGCAGAAATTGTTAGCTTTACGCACTTCTCTATGCCCACAGATGGCATGTGAAAGAATGTGGACTTTGATTATAGTTTTCAATATATCCCAGCCAATAGTCCCATTTGCACCAATTGTATCCACTATACTATCTGTCGGGGAGGTTGAAAAGTAGTTTAAAGGAGTTGGGAAACTTGGTGACTTAGCCTCTTATGAAAATGCACGATATGAAACAAAACTGAAATGTTGAAAAGCCTTAGCCAATGTAACATTGGTTATGCTTCTCTAGACAGTATGAGCACTGTACGGAGACCAAACTATTCTGTCATGCACAACTCCAACAGAATTGCTAGTTTGAAAGAAGACAACACCACTTAAAACAATGTCAATGTTAGTTTGGAGGGAAATGAAAGGGAAACAAACCGATACACTAGCGATGAAAGGAGGTAGTGTTAATTGCATTGTGTGCTCCTTAAACCTAAGCTCGTGACCTTTGGCAAAAAGCCTTGTGATGGTTTCAACACACCAAACAAATGGAAACTGTAAGATTGCAACGAACGACATCCCAGGAATCATGTAAAATCATGAGCAATGTATTGGATGAATGATACAGTTAGGAGAAACAAGGGAGTAAAATCTGTCATCAATTTGTTTAAACAACTCATGATAGGTTGTTTCTAGTTAGGCACAATTGGCGACCTTCACACTAAGAGTTAGTCAAAGAAGATGTATGCAAGGAGAATGTAATTTCCTCTTGACAGAACCGCTCCAGAGATACTTATAATATTTTGTCCTGAGGCATGGTGCCAATCAAGTTGGAGAATGTGGCTGCCTTCTAGAATCTACTCTTATGGTCACATACTATAATATAGGTTGTGAACTCCTCTCAAATTAGGGATCTAGATCACCCTATATAGACTACACATCGCCACAACACCGTGGTGTAGAAAAGGACTATATAGGGGTCCAAGTTGATGCTTTACTTTCAATTAATTTGTCATGTTTATGGCATTATTCTTCATCTACATATTTACATGACACTGTTATTTGTTTGCATGTGGTAATGTTTATTTGCATGGAGAAATCCATGGTTTCTTGCAAGAAGTAGCACAGCCATGGTTTTGACAACTAGGCTAACTAAATCCACGCAACTGCTTGAAATACTATGTCAACCATCAGGGTAGGAATAGTGGCTGACAAATCAACACTCAACATGGCAAATGGATCACAACCCTACTCAATGGCTCATCATGGTTACACAACAACATTAGGGTTTCCAGCAACCCTACCTATTCTCCTCACATTTTCTCCTCTATTTATATGTAAATGTTCTCATCACGGTGTCAACAATTGCGTTGAGATCAATTCAACTTGTACTAAGAAATAAACATGATAGAGCAGTGAAGAAATCTAAGGGTCATGAGGGGAGGTCAAGGGTCATGGTAGGTGAGCAGTCACCTCCTCCCCCCTCATGCCTCATTGTTGATGGGACTTTAGCACTTGAGTTGAGGCAAGGATTAGATAGTTGATTCGTGTTGAGAGCTAGATGCACTCAGCTCTTGGAAGCTAGTAGAGGGATTTTTAGTGAGGCTAGGGTTTTGCATTGGGCAACAATATAAGCAACCCATGTTCCATTAATGTGTTTTGACCAGTTGTAAGATATGTACTTGAAATTGCAACAACATTAATAAGATGGTCTTCATGTTTGGCACTAATTCACATGCTTACTCATGGTGGTTGTATTAGTTGTCTGATATTTTCATTGTATCTGTATGTGTTCTTTCATATACACAACATGTTATGGACTGGTTCATAGTTGTTGCATATATGTTTTTCTTTCGAATTTGTGTTTAGTTATTTATCTCCATGTTGGTGATCTATTTCGAACTATTTTTCAATTAACTTCTAGCATGTTCTTGTTTATGTATGTCTAATTGGGTTTTAGCTCACTGGTCCCTCTCATGGCATACCTCATTCTTATTGATACCGAGACTTGTTTTTACCTCTTTTTGTAGTTGTCAATCTTGGGTTGATTTTGTTTCACTATCTGGGCATTTCATTCTTGTCCCCACTCTGACACTTTCTAATTTGACAACCAAGAGAAGAATCATTTATGGTGGCAGTCGGGCCCACATACCAGATGGGGGTCCTGTCCCAAACAATGTGAGGTCTAATTGGGAATTCACATCGAGGAGAACCCCTAATTGTTGGCAGTACATTCCAATCTGTCAACAGAGCAACAGTTACATCAAGAACTCAGTTGAAGTAAAATTGATTTTTAAACCCAAAAATAACAAATCAACTGAATATAGAGGCTTCTCTAACTCTATATAAACAACAACAACCTTAGAAAGAATGTATTTGGACAAATGTATCTAAGAAGAGGTATCTGAGGTGTATATCTTGAGAAGGCAACAAATGGGTGTTTGAATGAGTAGAGTAGAGAATTTATCTATGAATGTACGAAAATGAAGCCTTTTTTTTATCTAAGTTTGAAAATTATATGAATGAAGGATTTGAAGGGTTGTGCAGGTAGGTGCTTGCACAATAGGAGTTGGAGCTTCCTATGAATTAGTGTTGATAAACAGGGAGTTGGTGCTTCCTTGAGGTTGGTGCTTGAAAAATTAACAAGTTGGTGCTTGTAGAGAAAGATAGAAGGTTGAAGCCTTTTGTAGGTTGTATCCTACACAAAATTGACGTAATTTGAAGTTCGAGCTTTATTTTGCATCATAAAAAAGGGAATTTGTGATTTTCCCAATTGGGTTTCCACGTTAATATCTTATGTCCATATTTTATAAGATTGGTGTGCTATTTTTTATTACTATGTTGCTAAGTACTATTAATTTGAGTAATGGATGTTTAAAATTGTTAGAATATTGATTTATCCCCACTCTTAGTATTTTCCTCGTTTTTAACAATTAGTATCATAGGCAATTTCCTTTAGGATTAGTCTAATAATTGGAAGGAAGATCAAAGACAATGTCTGACCAAGATGGAGGACACACCAACAAGGCTCCTATGTTCATTAGAACAAACCATACATTCTGGAAGGTAAGAATGAAGGCTTACTTACAGCCTCTTGGTGCAAATGTTTGGAACATAGTGCAAGATGGCTATGAAAATCCACCATTTATAATTGATAGAGGTCATAAGCTTAAGTTCACTTATAATTCTAAGGTGATGAATGCAGTTCCTGCTAGACTACCTGAATCTAAATTGGTCAAAGTTATGGATTGCACCAATGTCAAGGCAATATGGGGCAAAATGAGCAGTTGTTATGAAGGGAACAATAAAGTGAAGAAGGCTAAACTTCAAGGCTACAGAATGCAGTTTGAGGCCCTAAAGATGCATGAGGATGAGGAGACAACTAAATTTTTCCTTCAAGTGGATGAATTAGTTAATATAATAAAATGACTTGATAAAAAACTAGTTGAGTCTGATGTGGTTCAAAAAGTACCGATGTCACTTCCTGAGAGATTCAATCCCAAGGTGCGAGCTATTGAGGAAATGACAGATCTCAACACTCTAATCTTGGATCAATTGCTTGTAACATTGGTTGACTATGAAATGAGCATTGAAAAAGGAAGAACTACAACAAGGGAGGAAACCTTTAAAGTAGACAAAAATCCTAAAGGAGATCAAGATGACTCATGTTGTGAATCAAACGAAGAGAGGAAAAATTTGTCAGAAAATTGAAGAGAGTATTAGATAAGTACAAAAGTAAGTTGTATTTCAAGTGTTTTAATTGAAGTAAAATAGTCATTATGCTTTAAGTGTCCACAAA
Organism: Pinus taeda; assembly: GCA_000404065.3. Classification (NCBI taxonomy): domain Eukaryota; kingdom Viridiplantae; phylum Streptophyta; class Pinopsida; order Pinales; family Pinaceae; genus Pinus; species Pinus taeda. The sequence continues at coordinate 90,182 of APFE030882334.1, read as the reverse complement.
AGAAAAACAAGAATGAACATGAAAAAAAGAATAAGTATAGAAAAATACATAAGGATAAGAATACCAAAAAGGAATTTTCTTATACTCAATATGATAGCAATTCCTCAAAAGATGAACATGTTCAATCCTTTGATGAGGACAAAGCTAAAGGAAATACAAAAGAGTTCATGCTCATGGTTTTAGACATTAGAAGAAGAACATGTAGAGTCTAATGAAGAAGTGGTTGAAGTAGACTTGGAAGGAGAACTGATAAGTGCTTTAGAAGAAATTAAAAGGCCAAGGAAAAATAATAAGATGAAAAAAGAGATGTTAGAAAACTTATAAAATAAAAAGGTAACTTTTAAAATTTGGCATCTCTTCTTCTGGAAATTGAGGAAGTAAAGAAAATTGAAGATACTTTTCTAGAGAAGCTAAAAGAAAAGACAAGGCACGTAAAAAGCTTGAGAGGTCGGTTGTCACCCTTAGAAAAGAGTTATATAAGACTAAGGAACAACTATGTCTAAATTAGAAATTTATCAAAGGGACTAGTAAATTGAATGAAATTATGAATGTTCAAAGATCCCCTCATATCAAGACTGGGTTGAGCTATAAAGGTGAGTCAATTTCAACAACACTTATACGCAAGGAACCCATCAAATTTGTTGAAGAAGTCAAGGGACCATACTATGGTACAGATAAAAAACTTGAGCACAAACAATAGGAGTAGCAAAGCACAAAGAAGAGTAGTCAGATAAACATGAGTGAAAATAAAAATCAGCATCAACAATTTAATGCAAGAAACAACCATAGAGTTCAACAAAGAACTGTTGTGCCTTCAAGGAGAAGACAACAACAATACAACAGGAAAATTGCTCCTAGGTATGAAATATTTTTCCTGATCATTGCTTTACATGAATGAACTATGGACATAAGACTGCAAGTTGTAGAGTAAATTTAAGATATAAGCAAACCATCAGTCAAAGAAAGATAAGCTATCAATCAAATAATAGATTTTCTAGGATAAAGAGAAATATTCTTAGAAACAAAAATTCCTTTTCTCCATTGGCTAACATGTTGGGATGCTATAGCTATCATAATTAGGGGAATAAGGAGTTGAATGTAGAATTAGAATATTTAGACTAGCTCCTAAGAACAAGAAAGAAAAAGGAAAACGCAAGGTATGGCAACAAAAAAAGGAAGAAAACAATGAAAAATGCGGCATTGTTTTGTATGCACAAAATCAGGGAAACCATTGGTATGTAGACAATAGGTATTTGAAACATATGACATGTGATAACAATAAATTCTTATCACTAAAAGAAGACAACAAAGGGAATGCCACATTTGGAAATGATGCTCTAGGTAAAATCATGGGAAAAGGCATTGTTAGTCTGGTAAATGGAAGAGGTAAAGTGAAAAATGTGTGGTTAGAGATATGATGTTATTTTTCATTCTAAATGATATGAAATGATTTCAATAGACACAAGTGAAGTGGTATTTGAAGCTATGATAACAAACAATAATGTTTATGTTCTAAACGAAAATAATGAAAAATGTAGTTTTAAGGGAGTATGATGAAAGTTGGTTGTTGCACAAAAGGCTAGGACACCTCAACTTTGATCAGATTGTAAATTTGAGCAAAAATCAAGTTGAAAGGGACTTGCCAAATATCTCTAAACTAGAAAACACAATTTGTAAGTCATGCTAGATTGATAAGCAAATTCAAGTTCCTTTTAGGAGTAAAGAAAGCTCGTCCACCAAGCCATTACAACTAGTCCACATAGACTTATGTGGTCTTGCAGGAATACAGAATCCAAATGGTAAGCTATATTTTATGTTGATTATTAATGATTACAACAAAACTATTTGGGTGACATTCTTAAGAGAAAAGTCAGAATCTTTAGAAAAGTTTAAAATATTTAAAGCTATGGTTGAAAATGAAATGGACCGCAAAATAAAATGTATAATATCTGAAATGGTGGAGATTTTTCCTCTAAATAATTCGATGAATACTCTAAGGAGCATGACATTAAAAGGCAATTCACCATTGCAAAAAATCCATGGTAACATGTTGTAGTTGAAAGGGCCAATAGGTCAATACAAAAATTAGCAAAAGCAATGATGGATGAAAGAAGTATACCACAAAGGTTTTGGGCTGAATCTATTCATACAACAATAGTTATTTTAAATAAAACTCACTTCAGGCCAAATAATGACAAGACCCCCTATGAACTATGGAATAGAAATCCATCAACAATAAAACACTTCAAAGTCTTTGGCAACAAGTGCTACATTGAGAATAATGATGAGAAGATTGGTAAGTTTGATGTCACAACTAATGAAGGTATATTTCTTGGGTATTCACATAACAACAAGGGTTACAGGTGTTATAATAAAAACTCAAAGAAAATACTTGACAACATTGATGTCATAGTGGATGAGTCTGGTCCTCTCAAAGGTAAGTAACCAACAAATATCAGCTCAATGGAACAGGCCAACCATGAAGATGACGACGAACTGTTTGAGGAAGAAATCAATGAAGATGTGAAAAGTCCCCAACCAAAATATCCCTCAAGGTATGTTCAAAAGCATCATTCTTCTAATCAGATTATAGGTGATTTGGATGCAGGTGTCCAAACAAGAAGAATAGTGATGAATTCCTTCAATCAAAAATGTATTTCTTTGTTGTCCATGATTGAACCAAAATATTTTTCTCAGGGCATCCAAGATGAAAAATGGATAAAGGATATGAGTGAAGAGCTAGATCAAATTGAGAAGAATAAGAGTTGGGAATTGGTACCAATACCAACAGACAAAACTTTCATTGGTATGAATGGGTCTTCAGGAATAAATTAAATGAAGATGGACAAATGGCAAGGAAAAATACCAGATTAGTATGCAAAGGCTATGCTCAAGTTGAAGGATTATATTTTGATGAAACCTTTTCTCCTGTAGCGAGATTAGAGGCTATCATAATGTTTTTTTGCATTTGCTAGTCACAAAAAGTTCAATATATATCATATGGATGTAAAATTAGCTTTCTTGAATGGTAATCTTAAAGAAGTGGTTTACATTGAGCAACTTGAAGGTTTTCAATGTCATAAAATTATGATCATGTATGCAAGTTGAAAAAGGAATTTTATGGTCTTCAACAAGCACCCAAGGCATGATATTCCAGATTAGATAAATATATGCTACAATGTGGGTTCAAAAGAGGAGCAACAGACAACAACTTATTTATAAAATATGAAAATTAAAATCTTTTAATTGTTGTTGTTTATGTTGACAATATTATTTTTGGTAGTGATGCAGATGAACTTTGCCAAAAGTTTGTAGTTTATATGAAGGATGGATTTGAAATGTCCATGCTTGGATAACTTTCATACTTCCTTTGTTTATAGATTACACAATCAACGAAAGGAATTTTCATCTCCTAAGGTAAGTAACTCAAAGAAGTGCTAAAAAAGTTTGGAATGGAACAATGCTCACTTGTTAGTACTCTACTGGCCACTAGATACAAGCTCAACAAATATGATGACTCACCTAAGGTAGATAAGACAATGCACATGCCAATAATTGGAATCCTCTTACATTTCACAACTACAAGACCAAATACTATTCAAGTTGTTGGTGTTTTTGGAAGATTTCAATTAGCCCCCAACCAAAGTCATCTCCTAGCAACAAAAAGATTACTCAGATATTCGAGACCTACAATGGATTATGGATTATGGTATACATGAGGTAAAAACTTCTCATTAACATCATATATAGATGCACATTGGGAAGGAAATTTAGATGATAGGAAAATCACAAGTGGAGGTGCTTTATTTCTTGGAGAATGCCTAGTGTCTTGGTTGAGCAAGAAGCAAACATCAATCTCTCTCACTACTACTGAGGCAGAGTACATTGTAGCAACCTCTAGTTGCACTCTAATTTTGTGGATGAAGAAAACCTTACAAGATATGAAGGTAACTTATACAGATCATATTCCCATTAACTATGATAACACAAGTGTTATTAGTATGTCTACGAACCTTGTTCTGCATTCAAATACCAATAATATTCCTATAAAGTATCACTTTCTCAAATAACATGTTGCAAATAAGGTAACTTGTGACACTGGAGTATATTCCCACAAAAGAGCAGGTTGCTAATATCTTCACCAAACCCCTAGCACGAGAACCATTTGAGTATTTAAGGTAGAGGTTGGGAGTAATTTCTCTCTCCTCTCTTAATTATATCTTCTCCACAAGTAAAGAAGACATTTGTCCAAATTAGTATAAGGATAATTGAATAACATAGATCGATTGAGGAGTTAATAGGTACACATAAATAGAATAAACACAAGGGGAGGTTAGTTTCAAGGTGAGTATCTAAATTATTTATCATTGATGTAAAAAGGGGAGAATGAACAAGCATTATATGACATGCTTTGTGGTTCTTGATAGGGGTGATGAAAAACAATAAATAGGGAAAATGAGCAACATATGTGGTGTTTATTACCAAGTGATGGGGTTGCCATCAATGAATCTATAATGATTGGCAACAATGTTTTAGTAGTGTTTCCATCAATGCTAAAGGGGGATATTGTTGAACAAAGTGTTGTCATTTATGTCAAAGGAGCGGAGTAGTGATTAATGTCAAAGGAGTTTTCATTGATGTCAAGTAATTATTATTAATGTTTCTTTGGCATTTTATTGATCTGAGGGTATATCTTAGAGGGAATTTTGTCAACATAAGATCAATCTAAGCTCTCCTACAAATTGCATAGTTGGATAATCTTCAGAAAGACCTTTCCAATGATATATGGTAGCTTAAAAAATTCTAAAGGGATAAGGAGTTATAACACTTTGAAGTTTGGTAGGGTTCAAAAGCCTCATGGCTCCATAGAAGCAAACAGAAGGTGCGGATGAGCATTCTCCCATAAGATAAAATGAAAATTCATAGTGTGTCTTGAAACTTTAAGGTGGAAGGCTTTGACATGGAGATTCCAAGTCCCACAGTTGACATAGACTGCAAATAGGAAATTCCCTGACACGAAGCACAATTTCCTATCGTCATAATGATTCTAAGTTGAAATATTCACAAATCCTAGCACAATGCCACAAAGGCATGATTGATAGACTCAGTAGGAAAAAAAATCAATAAGTGTATGATTTGTTGTCACGTTGTGGAAGTTTGAGGTTGAAAGGTTACAAGAAGTTTGTGAAGGGTGCACCGAGAGAGACAAATTCTACTAGACAAAAATCTTCTCACAGATCGTAATTAATGTGAATACAATTCCCCAACCACTTTTTAATTAAAAATAAAATCGCTACAAATCATATTCTCCAAGTTCCCCCTCTGTACAAGTGACACATGGTAGACAAGATGGCATGGCTCGATGACTAGAAGACACGTGGCAAATAACATGTGGCATGTTGTTATAGGTGACACATCTTATGCTAATTTAGTATTTATAGGGTACCTGGGTGGCCCTTTACTGATTAACATGTTGCACAACTCACAGGGTGTGGTAGTGTGATGATGTGGGCTGATAGATTTCCAAGACAACATGGCATGGCTAACAAATCATCGTGCCATGGAGGTTCAATAAAAAGGTTCATAGAGGTTATTGTTTTGCATTTTACCATAGTTAAAGGATTCCAGGAGATGAGAAATTCTCTATCAACTAACTGGCGATTTCTCGTCCCACCACGAAGGTTTCTATTAAGTGTTCCATGCATACTGTTGTGGTGTGACACATACTCTGGGAGACAGAAATCTGATCAGCACAACATATAACGATAGGAAACAAAGGTTAAGGGTGTGAAAGGTTTTTAATCCTATGTAATGTTAAGTGATTTCTGTGCGTTAGTTGTGGAATATGAATCTGAGTCGCATGTATAAGAGAGCTAAAGTTAAGCGCACAATACGATTTGAAACTTGGCATTTTGCATTGAAAACTTGGCATTCCACTGCAAAATTAAAATATATTGGAAATAGAATGACATGCAACGCAAAGAAAAAAGGTCATATTGGTGAGCATAAATAGAACAATAGAGTTAAAATTAGAATAAGTCCTCATGGTGAAATAGAAGAGAATAATTAGTTCAAGCTGAAGAAAAACAACAACATGAACAACAATTACATCAAGAACTCAGTTGAAGTAAAGCTGATTGTTAAACCCCAAAAATAACAAATCAGCTAATTATAGAAGCTCCTCTAAATCTATATAATCAACAACAACAACATTACAAAGTCTCTAAGTGAATGTATCTGATAAGAGGTATTTGAGTTTGAGATGTTTATCTTGAGAGGGAAGCGAATGGGTGTTTGAATGAGTAGATTAGAGAATTTATTTATGAATGTGCAACAAAGAAGAATTTTTGAACTGATTTTGAAAATTATATAAAAGAAGGATCTAAAGGGCTATGTAGGTATATGCTTCCATAATAGGGAGTTGGAGCTTCCTACTAGTAACTCATGTAATAACCAATGTTGCTATTACTATTGAAACTGCTAAAATTGTGGCCATCTAGATATGAAAAACGACTATTCTAAACACCTTGGACAACTTGGTCATAATCAAAAACACATCTACATCTTAGGGAGGAATAGAAGAGAAAGGGAATCATGAGAAACATTAAGGGTTAGTTCGAGAATTTCATGAACAATATTAAGGAGAAAACCAAGGAATTTTCCTTGATTGTCCTTGCTAATCTTAAGGAGAGATCAATGAGCCATAAGAAATCATCAGTGAAGAGTAGATAGTGGAAAATGAGATTGAGGAATTTTTTTCATGCCTATTATTAGATTTGTTGTGCTTTCAAGAGGGAAACCAACAAGCCTCAAAAGATCTTCTTGGAATGGTAAAGGAGGAGATGTCAACAATTTCTAGTGAACCATAGAGCCAAGGACACATAGATCACATTGAAGCTTAGTTCCACATGACTTTCAGCACAAAATATTCGTCCATCATCAAACATCTCCTGGCACCAGATAAGCCTGAGCAGTCTCATCCTCATATTCTGGTATTCAAAGCATATCTTCCAAATTTTATTGTGATTTCATTTGCAATTTTGTTACACACATGGCTTCATTGGAAATCTCTCTCTCTCTCTCTCTCTCTCTCTCTCTCTCTCTCTCTCTCTCTCTCTCTAATATATATATATATATATATATATATATATATATATATATATATTATATATATATATAGTAAAGATAAAATAAGTCTAACTGTGAAAACCAAGACACTGGCACAATTAAACAAGGGCTTTTCTTGAAAACTAGGTTACTAGTTGGCAAAGTTCTCAGTAATTTATGCATCATGTTGTTGATCCTCTATAAATTCTTTGAATTTTTATATGTATGCTTGTGCTAGCCGATGTGGGATGCATTAAGGCCCTCCTACTAATGAGTCTTGACGCATCAACCTAAACACATTATCTGGATTCAAGGCTAGAGATTTCTTTTAGTAACATGAGTCTTGCATACTTTAATGGGAGGTTCTCTCACTGACAATAAGGGGAATACGTAAATTTCCCCTGATAGTTTGATCTTGTAGGTGAATCAACTTCAACACCTTTATTTGTACCTAGCAAGATTCACTAAGGTACCTTAATTCTCATTGACATCAATGGTGAGTTGTCTTGCATTAGTTAATGACATACATTAATGGTCAATAATCCAATGAACTCTTTCCATGCTTAACTTCAACACATCCATTTGTTGGAAAGAGTTGTACTACAAGTTTGTTTTGACGAAGATTTTGTGAAGAAACCAATAGCAGTTGCATCCTTTAATCTTTGCAAATAAGAAGAAGCAAACCAATTGTTGTAAAACCATGGTAGCATAATTTTAGACTTCACCCCCTCAAAATCTTCAAAAGCGATATGTTGAGGTGTTGTTTCAATTATTGTTGTTACTTTGGTTGCTTCTACTATAGTTGTTGTCACTATTATTGTTATTATTTACGCTCCTACTCCAACTTGCAGTTGAGATACATCAACACTCTATCTTGATAATCTCAACAACATATCAGTTTTATATTCAAATTTCCTTTATCGACATGTCTAGAAAGATTAAAATGTGAGGTAAAACCTAAGCTAAAAATCAACTTGAAATTTTTGATTTGTTAAAATTTTAGGGGATAATGATAAGAGACTACTATAAACATGACATTCCATTTTGTTTCATCTTGTCTCTTTCTTTCAAATATGTTTCAACCATCATCCCCTACTAACCCATTGGTTTGCATCACTCAACAAGCAAGATTCAATTCTTTCTCAACATTTGTATAAGTCATGACTACTTATAGCTTTTATTTTAGTCCCCAACATACATTCTCTTCGCTGTATATTGTGTCCTCCCTATTTTCTTTCCCTGCACATGTTGGGCCCAAACCTGTTGCCAACCAGCCATTCAAAGATTGTATGGATATGTGGCTTCCATATGCAGAGTGGGTTTTTATTCATTTTTCTCCATAGTGTTAGTAATTAAACCTATTTTGTATGGGGAAATATTTAAATCAGCTACCCATTTGACCATATCCTAGAAATAAAATATTAAAATTCTAATCCTTTCACCACATATAGATGTACACAGATATTTCTCAGTTTGACTTGTGTCGTGGGGCTTGCGTGAAAATTGATAACAATTACAACAGAAAATCCTCAAGAAACAACTCATAATGTTATATAAACTACTAAATGTTTAATCTTTTAAGCTATCAAAACAACTTTTTATGTCATCATGAGAAAATATAGGGGTATGTGCAAGTTGGTCGACTCTCATGTTCATAACTTTGCTTTGTTTGCATAAGGACATGCAAGAGTGTAAGTGTGGGGGAGAAGAAAGGTAAATTGTATTTGTATATGGCAACCCATGTTCTACTTTATTAACTCCTATCCATGCATGAGAATAATGGGATACCAAGGACAAGGAAAAGACTTTCGGTAATTTCTCATTTATTTACATTGTTTTTCCATATAAAATGTAAAAAATTATTTATGGATATTTACCAAATTGTGCATCATAGGGCAACAAAATTTGGAGGAGGGACACATTAAGGTAAGATTAAAAAACCTACAAAGTTTCAAGCAAAAACAATTTATGATTTTTGAGAAATTAAGCTTCATCGCCTACAACCAATTTTCTTATATCTTGGTATTCCTGCATTGGATGGCTCTAATTTTTGGTGTGGAGAAGAATTAAATAGTAACAACCCACTCATTTTATTTTTTTGAAATATATTTTCTACTTTGTGAGAAAAGGGTTAACGAAGATTGATGTTACATCTGTAACAATTTGTTGTTACACTTGCAATAGTTTGTTGCAACTCATGTAGCATCTTATTTGTTATATCTCAATATATGTACAATGGTTAGTTGTGAATTTTAGTAGATAAGAACTTTAAATGTTGATGAACACACCCATCGAAAATCACCTCAATCTGAAGTGTTGTTTACATGAAATGTCAATGCCTTTGAATTTGCTAGAACTCCATGTACTGATTGCTCCAACTCTGCCAAAATTTTTAAAAAGGATACTTTTGAAGGTATTTTGGCCATGGGAATTGAACATAAGGCTGCTAAGTTAATATATATAACTATGGATTGAAACCTCATAAGTTAGATCACTTGTTGTTTTTTTCATGATTGGCTAATGGACACGTGTTTGAAGAAGACCTTTTTATGAGAAATGCAATTTTGACAAAATAGGACAACCATTGTTTGAAAATGTTTTAAGGTGTTATTGGGAAAGAATTGTTGTCTTTTATTAATAGAGTCAAAAGAAAGGTGTTAACAAGTGGCATTTGATACTATGTAGTAAAAAGTCGAAGCATCAATCTTTCTTAACCTTTGTGCTCAACACTATGTATTTTATGGGGAAATTGACAGATTAACACAAGAAGCTTATTATAATAGCATGTATGTATACCCGACAAATGCAACAAATTCCCAAGAAAACATTAACACGACCACAAAATGAATTAATGCTACCACACAAGAACCAATGTTGGATATGGGAAGGAAAGTTTCTCCACAAGAACCTGTTGTGGGAATAAGGGAAATGATTAAAGTCAACAACATTATTTCTATGGAATCATCCATGGAAGGACAATGGATAGACAACAAGAAAATCATTCAAGGTAAATGGCAGATTGTTGACAAAGGTATTGGGTTGTGTAATAATGACAATTGTTGCAATAAACAAGAAAGTTTTGGTGCACTTATAGTCCTAAAAAACTTGAACAACAATCTCAGTCAGGGGTTGAATGGAAAATGATGAGGGTGCCATGAAGGACATGTGACTCGTTGTTGTTAACTCTACCATGTTTTCATGAGGACATGCAAAAGTGCATGAGTGGGGTAGATGTTGGGTCACTAAAGTGTCACATTTTTCACCATTCTAAACAACCATTTTTAGTCATTTTATCACACTTGTTTTCCCATCTATTACCCGTCTTACTATGTTTCCTCGTGAATGTGCCACATTAAAGTTACGAATGTTAAATTAGTTTATTATCATTATTTTACTTTATTTTTGATAAATTAGGAAATATTATTATTGGTTTTACTAATGGTGGGTTGCCTATTGTTGTTCCTATGGCTCCTATTCAATTACTGTAACTGGCCTCCATGGCTGACATATCTACATAGCTGCAAGAGAAATTACAAAACATGGATTTTGTTCTTAGGGATGTTGAGATGGATTTATGTTACCTAATTCATACCTAGGTAGAATCCACGAGGATCTAGATCATGATCTACAACAAGTAGAAGTTATGCTAGGAAGAATCAAGTAACTAATTTTGGGCACAATTTATGGAGAAATAAAGACGAATCTAGAATATCTAAGACATGGGTTTTTTTTTAAGAAAATCCAAAATTAGGTGATTCTTAATTGGTTTCTTTAAAAATTCCATAGATTGGGAGATACACGTGGTTCTTCTAAGAATAATTTTATTGTTGTGACTGATGACTAACAAAAATCCAAACAAAGCGACTAATTAGCAAATAAAACAACTCCATCCTATCCTCAAATAGTTACACGATAGATCAATCCAATGTAATTAGATTTTGAGTTCTTTCCAACTAAGATATTCCAAAAATGAGGAAATAAAATATCTTGTAAATATGTCCATAACTTTGACAATTTAGATTTGGGTAAATTGGTTCTAATTCATCCCCTTGTCTCTTTATATAATATGTATGGACTGAGGGTAGGTTGGGGTGGGGGCATCATTATTTTCAAATTGTGTATCTTTATATTTCATTTTAAGAGAAAACACAATCTTCTATGAGTTCATGGCTCGTTTATGATTTGTTGTGCTAACATATGAGCTGTGATTTACCAGCTCTCTGCTAAGGAGGAAGGCCCTCCTATTTTGTAGGAAGTGTTGCATTGCACATGTAGTGTAATTGTTTCATTTTAATCCACTTGTAGGTAATGGTTTTTTAATTCTTGTTACAAGTTCAGTTCATCACTATTACATACTCTTGCTAATTTATTATGTTACTATAGGTCAATTTAACTTGTAAAATATTTAATATAAATTGTTAGTGTAAGAACATAGTTACTCTTGGATTGATCCTTACTAATTGTGTGATGCTATTATTCAATTGCTGTTGTAGGTTTATAATTCACTACTGATACAAAGTATTAGTTAATTACTATTACATTTGATACAATGTGTTATGCAGTTAATGAGTGGTTGATTTTGATTGGATTGATGGTTGTATGTGGTTGCGATTGAATGGTTTTGTGAAATTGAGGAATTGATTTCAAGGAGTGTTATTTCCTTTCCTTGTAAGAGTGATATTAGAATAAATGAATGCCATTTTATTCTACAAGTGTTATTCCATTTCTAACATTGTGTGCAAAGTGTCATTTTCATGCAAGTGTGGGTTTGACAATGAGACTTTTGTTGAATTGATTCCCATTCTCGCAAGTGTGAAGAGTTACAACAACCTTTGGTTTGAGTAATTTCTAAGTTCTTGTATAGGAAATCTTAGCAATAATTAGGAATTAGTCAATGCTAGTTAGAAATTTCTATGTACATATATGATGCATGATAACCTTGAAATAAGAAGATTTACCTTGGTTAATAATTTTTCTGTGAGAAATTGACTTGTTTTATTAAGACAATTAAATTTCCCAACAATGCCCATGGTTTTTATGACTAACATCTCCTTCATAATTCCCATTCTTAGTTGATCTTCTCTCTCATTGTCTAGGATAGATCTATTTAAGGCACTCTTGTATACCTCTTCTTGATGTAGAGAAAAGCATGGGAGGTGTAGCAATCCTAAGTGGTTCATAGAAAATTGAATTTGGATAATTGTTATGGGAAATGTTGGCAGTGGAAGTTAGGTATACATATTCTACTAATATTCATCTCAATAAAAATGGATATTTCTCTTCATACCCCATAAACACTATGTAGTTCCATGTCATTGTAATCTTCTCGTTTCTCGTGTTGGTACTAATGGACCTGACTATAATTAGTTAGTTGATTATTGCATAATTCAATTAATACTACCAATATGTGTGAAGAAGGTTTCTCATTATGTGTGTGTAGCTTTTTGAAGCCTAAGGAAGATAAATAGGATTGGTGTGAGGATAATTCGTGCATCTCATCTCCAACCATTGGTTTAACCAAGTAAGTCCTGTAACTACTCGATAATAATACTTGAATTGTTGTAAGCCAATCTATGAGAAGCAGAGAGTTAACTTCATATTCCAATCTATTGTGATTTCATCCTAGTCATAGTATAGATTACATTTATCTATAATATATCGAATGACTTCATTGGGGAGTACCTCATAGAGTTATTCTCTTTATGGTGTGTCCTATTACTTCTAGGATTATTTTTTTATTATTTTATGCTCCCTATTATTATTTTCCTAGTTGCAATCTAATAGTGTCGGTGTTTAGGATCTTTTTTGAAGTTTTTTGGAATTTTTTTCTACAACTGAATCCACTCATAGGTTTCCCATGGAAAAATAGTGAGCACTTACACCTTTCCCTTGCAAAAGGAACGAGGCCATTATGGGAGAGAAGTTTTTTCATCTTCATCCTAGTTTCTCCTGATTTTTCTCATCTTTCTTTTTTGTTCATGGCTACTAACTGTTTGTTTACAATCATTTAACAATCTATGCCATGTTTGCTTGATTGCATCTTCCATTTATCATCATAAAAATAAAAAGAACATTCTAGGTTTGTTTTATTTAAATTGTTTGTTTGGGCATTTTGAACTTTGCTCGAGTTGATTTTTCTCTAGCATAGTCGGTAGGTAGGGGTTGCATCATAATATTTTGAAAGAGGAAAATAAAATCCATTTGAAGTATTTTTCATTGCATTGAAGTTGACTTTTTGAAAAGTTGTCGCATTTTTGGAAAGTTGTTCATGCTTCTAAATTGAAATCATTGAATAATTTGTGCATCTTCAATTTTTAATGTTCTTATAAGTTTGTTCTAGCAAGATCCAATAACATTACTTGTTGCACAAGCACAACCATTGAGTAATCATCGACCCTAAAATTAATGCTTAACTTAAAAACAACTAGATTTTTCATTTCTAATAAACTAATATAGTCTAATTTGAAGGGCCTTGGGCTAGGTTGGAGAGAAAATTTTCTAAGGCCACAAAATTGAAACTAGATTTGATTATAGAGTGAAAAAATCTAGTAATAGCAAGGCACACTTACTAATAAATCACTTCTAATATGAGTGTTAAGCACGAGGTTGCATAAGGAAAAGTGGATGTCATATCCCTCTTTTTCTTGTCTTAGAGTCCATGGATTACTTCATGTATGGAGACTTTTGGAGGTGTAATGTCCTATGTGGATAACCATTTCTTGAGGTTTTAGGCTTTTTTCCCTATCCATATGTGTGATCCTCATCCATGACTCTTTTACCTAATCGCTAATTTTAAATTCATATCCTTAGTGGCCAATCCTAGGTTGTCATAAAGGTGACTACTAGTAGAAAGTGCCTATAATACCTAAAGTAGACATTGAACCATTATCTAATACCCTTGGAGGGCACCCCATGTTCGTGAGGGTACTTGGACTAGGAAGGGTTGTTTCGTGGGGGTTACTGTAAATATATTCCATAACTTCGTTGGTTGGACCTAGGCCCTCATCCTCCCAAGTTTAGATCTAAAAGGCCATTTAATTAGCTCTTCACTATTTCAGATCTACGTCCTAATTAACCTAGGATAAACTTTGGAAAAGTGGTTTTGTGTGTTGAGCCAAATTAGGATTTTTGTAGTTGTGCGTTATGTTTTGTTTGTTTATTCCACCTTAGGTTGCAAAAGTCTCTCCATTTTTGAATCTTTGATTCAAAGTCACTAATCAATTGTTTCATCAATCTTGAAGGACCCAAGGTCTTTCACTTGAAAATTTGGAGATTCCTCCTTAAAGGCATAGATTGAACAAAACTAGTATGCAAAAACTAGTGGAGTAGACTCTTATTATTGTGAACAACGCCTCAAAGGAAGAACCTGGTAATGATGAGATTTCAACTAAGGGTATTGAAGGGGATTTTAATGGTCAAGTTCCAATCCTAGCGAGGCCTTCTCCTCCACCTCAATATGATCTCAAACTGATCCATATCGATGATATCACTTATTTAGCTCTTGAGAACTTTAACCCTCCCCTCACTAGTTTCTTAGTCATATTGTTAATGCATCTCTTCACTAGACTAAGATTGACAACTTTTAGAATCCTTTGAGATCAGGGGGTACTCACATCCCCACAATTGTTATAGTTCTCTGAAATTTGGTAGGATGAGTTTGCAATAAAATCTTGCTCTTCTCTCCCTTGGAATGCCTTCATTATATAGAATGATGGGGGAAGCTAATTTAAGTATCTAGACACATAGAACTTACTGAATGTTATCTAATATAAGCTCCCAAGATCATGGTGTAAAGTATCCAACTCATCTAACATTGATATCTTTAGAAAACACTAAATCTAGAGGGATATATGAGTGGTTGCATGCTACTAGTTATGTGGAAAGTGATAGTCATTCCCTGGAAATGGTTCAAGGAGTGATTAATTACACCTTTCTAATGGTGTAAGAAGTGACCACTCACAAAAATTGAGAATCCAAGGGCAGAAAATTAGTGTCTCAACATGATGACTATCATAGGTCCTCAATGAGTCTCATGGGTGGAAATAGAGATATAACAACATTAATCATCTCCAGTAGAGGGGTTAACCCTCCTATTACAAACCCTCTTACAAGCACCATCCCTACCACCTCTTATTTCCAATCATCCTATCAACACCATCCCTACCACCTCAAGGGAATCTAGTAGAGGTATAACACCTAATGTGCTTATTTCCAATAGTGTCATGGCATCCCAACTCTCTTATTATGGTGGGGGATATTTTTATTTCAAGATGCCATCAACTAGGATGCTTCATGTTGGATGGAAGTTATTCTACTCCCCTACATTCCTTTATTTTAGGAGGTGATATTAGCCTTGCATCCCATTTTCCATTAGAAAGTAGTGCCTTTCCATATTTTGGAATGATTATATGGTGAAATCCCTTCTAGGGATTTGGGATTTTTATGAGTTGAACCTTTTACTCCTTAGGATGTTGATGGGCAGTAATGCTTTCCCCAATTTTGGTAATGTAATGAGAAATGTTTTTATTCTTGAGTCTATACTGATGGGAAGCAACCTTTTTAAGGGATTTGCAAAGATGAAAAGTGGATATTTTCCTCCCTACGTCTAGGTTCCTCCTAGCTTTAGTAAAAATCCTAGATATTAGATGAATGCTTCCTATGCATCTGGAACTAGTTATGTGCTAGGTATTTCTTTCATGAGTACCAATCATATGCCAAGACAAAACCATAGAGTTTGGAACTTTATTAGTCAAATGAAACTGCCCTTTTTGGTAACTTTTATATTTTTATACCTTCTAAAGCTCACCAATGACCCAATGCTCCACAATTAAAATTAGCAGCTACTCCCCACCAAACTCCTATATTACATTTTATTTTATTTTGAAGGGATAATGAGTGAAGATCCAAGAGATCATGTGATAATGTTCCATCTTTGTTTCTCACCAAACTCACGTCACAACATTCCACCTTTGGTGCTAGTCAAACTTACTGATGGATGACTCCATTAGATCAAGGCTCTTCCAATGCACCCTCACCAGGGTAGAAACAAAGTGATACAACAAGATTAGAGAATTATTTATCACCTTTCCTACCTAGGTTATGGTTTTCTTGAACCAATTTAATCTTCCTATTTGATATGAATTTGGGATGAAGAATTTGCCTACCTTTATGCAAGATAATGATACCTGCATATCGAACCACATGTAAGAGTGGAAAATAAGAAAATAAATGATCAAGGATTACAACCCTTTGAAGTTTCTTTTGGAATGGTTCCTGAAATATTTGTTATCATACATATCAAATGATGTTTCTATCTGAAGAGTGAAAATTGTTTGCTCAAAGGTCACAATGAGATGGGGGGAGGGGGGGTTGAATCAATGTGAGATCAGTTTTACCATTTCATAACTTTTCATAATCAAACAATCATATTATAATGAATGATAATTATAATCATTATATCATCAACTAGAACAATGCATCATCAAGCTACCATCATATCATTAACATATCAAGGATCCATCACATCATAAGAACACAATATTTTATGTGGAAACCCATATGGGAGAAAACCAAAAATATTCTTCTTCTTTATCTTCAATCAATTACATAGATTTGCAGGCTACAACCTGATGGAGACAAACACCCCTAAGATATGTAGTATTCCACTTGCGGTAGGCTACAACCTGATTGAGGCACCAACCTTGAAAAAATGCAATCAACTGCTCATTGTAGGCTACAACCTGATTGAAACACCAACCTGCTCTAGGCTCTAACTTGATTGAGGATCCAACCTCATCGGAGGCACCCACGTCATTCTTCAACTCCTTGTTGACCTCTATTTCATATCATTTTCAAACTGTATCCACTTTCATCATTTATAATCACTGTATTATAAGTAAAGCCAAAATATGCAACCACAACCTGTGATCACTATCAATCTCTATCACTACAAAATATGCCATAATATGCAATCATTTTCACTACAACACTTGCAACCACATTCACTACAATACACTTTAAATCATTGCATAATAACATGTCATATAAAGCACTACTACTAGCTATCATTGTTGTCGACACTCTACTTCAACTAGTTCATCAATTTGGTCATTCAAACCCCTTCTCGGAACATGTTTTCATCATGTATCCAAAAATAATACAACCTACTCATAGACCTTCAAAACATACAATGGATATTTTGATCATCAAATATTTATCAACAAGACTCTCCAAGCCTCCAAAAGCATCCACTGCTAAGCCTTGATCACCATGCTTCGTTCAGATTTCAATTTGAACTAATATTGTCCCTAGGAACTCATGAGAACCATCCAAAACTATATACTAAATTAAATTTTCTACAATTTGCCTCTTTCTTAGAACACTCCTACAAAATGGGCATTATCCGACATTTGCATGAAAAATGCAGACCACTAGTTGCTTAAGTATTTGATGAAACAAAATTCTTTGGTGGAAAAATGAAATAAAATACAAAATATTCCAAACCTTTCAACCTGAAGAATTGAGCTTGCAACCTTGGCTTTATAATCATCGACAATAACCATCTCTGCTACACATTGGGAATTGTTATATCATCCTCCCAACTTCATATTATATGTTATAACTCTAATGGAACCAAGGATGTGGAACAATCCCATGGACAATCCTTGTGCCAACCATGCAAGTCAAGTCAACGTGCTAAAAACATAGTCAATTATGGCAACCATGCCAATGTGCTACTCTCATGGCCTACCAACTTGATCAGTCAATCTAGTCTTTGTTATGAGGTTTTTCTAACTAATGAAAATGAGTCACACTCGACCCAAAGAATGAGTTTGTCGAATCACTAAGCTCAACCACTTCCACTCAAAATTTTATTGGCTCGAAACCATGCCAATTACACTAACTATGATAAAAATACTTAGCATATGTCAAAAATAAACCTAGCCAAATTAATATAGGTCATGAAATCATATAGAAATTTAAACTCCATGATGAGGTATCATAGGGTTTCATTGAAGTTTGGTTATGACTATCAACGAAAAAGATCACCTCGGTCATGATTCAAACCATGGTTATGTCAACGAACTATTCGAACCATAACATACGAAAGAACATACCACCTCGGCATATACAAAACTTCAAACTATAACTTGTCAATTAGTTATGTTATTGGCTTCATTGCATTTCCTTTTGCTAGCCGACAATTAGATGTAATATATAGTCATATGATGGTCCCAATATTTGAGAGCCGACCATAGAACCTATGCCACAAATTTTAATTTTTGGTCCCAACCGACCATATGATCATGCCCATATGGCCGAGATCCTAGGGTCATTGGTCATTTGTGTGATGATGTCATCATGCCACATGGAAACCCATGAAGAGTGCCACATGTCACTAATTTTTGGGATTTTCACCAATCCAAAATTTCCATTTGTCCCTACCATGTGGCACCCCTTGGCAATGCCATGTCATCATGCTGATGTTAGCTACTGACATGTCATGGCATGTAGTTTCCACATCACAAAACCTGCCACATAATGTCTTATAAATTTATGCTATGTGCCCAAGCTACTGCGTCACCACTACCTTTGTAAAAGAGCCATGTGCCATTCATCGAGGGGTCTATGTCATCACTTCCAACTAGTCAAAGTATGCCATGTGTTATTGTCTCAAAGGTCCATGTGGATGATTAAAATTTGTGCATTTTCTCTTCCTTCATTGTTCATTCATTTGATCATGGTTGGATCACATAGAAGATGTACATTGTTTAACAATGTTAAATAGTGCACTAGAGATCATTGGTTTCCTGGTCAGTGGTTGATTCACCTTAAATACTTGCACTCGTTAATAGCCATAACTTCTCATCTAGAAGGAGTTTTCCAGAGCAGGATATACCATTGGAAACTTATTGACGAGACCTATGAAACCATACTATTTATAGGATCATTTAGGCATCATAAATACATAAAAAAACTCAAATAACTTCATGCACCTTCAACTTCACTTGACGAGAACCTAAAAGAGATCTACTTATCATATTACTTCATAAAGAGTCTTGCTGCTTCATTAGGCATCATGAATGATATTTCTATTGTCTCATACATCCCTTTTGACATCAATGACATATTGTTGTCATTAATGAAAACATAATGTGCAACAATCTACCCCTTTCTCAATGGCAACACCATCAGACATTGATGGTCATTGATATCAACAAATCAAAAACTATAACCCTGCGCAAAGGCCTTCCTTGGTCAATGTCAATGTATGCAATCTCTCCCTACTTAAATCCCTTCGTTGGTCAATGCCAATTTCTGCTATCTCTCCCCTTTTGACATCAATGGGAAAGGGTCATGAATATTTACTGAAATTTCCATGTTGAAGGGAGAACATGATCTTGCATAAGTGTTATAGGCTATTTTGTCTCATCTTATCAATCAACATCCTAATGGGATCATTCACATCCTAGTCCCCCTTTACATCATCATTTCACAAAGCCCTATGCACGACTCTTTCATTCCCCAGAGTTTCTGCCCTAAACTGCATCAGCTAAGCCAGTTTTAGGGCCAACACACCCTGGCCTCTTGTTGGACAACGTTCACCTATAGGTTGTTCCATTGTGGCCTGCATTGATCACCTACATGTTTTTCTCCTTGAAACTATGATGGTCATCCGTGTTGGTTCTATAAATTCAAGAAAAATAGAGAGAATCCCGAAGCCTCCATTTCTAGAAGCTTCCAAGATCTGTTGTAACCATTTACCTCAGATAAAACACTTGAATCCTATCCTATCCTACCTTGGAGTTTCAATCCCTTATCCTTAGATCTCATCCTCCCATCAAGAGTTGATCTCAATACCAAGATTGGTAAAAGAATAAGAACTCCCAACTTACCCCACTCCTCTATATATTTACAACATTCCATATGCAAGAGGTTGGCTTTTGGAGAGTTATTCTACCCTTATGCTACTATTGTGAGAGTGATTCTTTCATGAATTTAGGGTGATTGGAGGTACACTCTGTGACAAAGGAAGGACAAGTCAACAAATTTGAGGATCTCTTCTACAAGATTGACACCTATTTATGGTTGTAACTGTTAGCACCTAAATCTACCTTAGACTGAAGGAAGGCAAGTCTAGGGTAACATCAAACCACGCTTAACTTGGTAGCTAGCCCTACCAGGTCGGGAGAGGGCTCTCTCCTTGTCAATCTCAATTAGAATATTGGCAACTAGGGCTTGAGATGACTGAAATGAATGCTAATTTTAGGCTAGGTATATTAGGTCAGAGGATTTTGTTTGATTTTGATGGTTGGTTGCTGGATCAACTGAAGAAGGCAACTTTGGGTCTGGGAAATCAACTCAGATCTGCAGGATGTTCTATGGGGTGAGGTAGGTAGGTGTTTTGGCACTTTGAATTGAGTGTGATGGTAAGTCTAAGACCAGTGAGGAGGTAGAGAGGGCATGCAAAGTTCATGAGTCCTCTTCAAACAACAGAAAACATTAAAAACTAAATGTATTCCCAAGGCAGAGCACTGAATATCAATGGATTCCACCTATCTATCTTGATTCATTTAGTTATGAAGAAAGAAATAGATGTTGGCACATATAACACATAAGAGAAACTAAATAACAAAGGAAGAAACAATGCCAAGACACATTACCACAAGAATCCCACAAAATTTTGCAAAACCCTAGTTCATTTCCTTGCCAAACTGTAGAAGTGATTTACAATGAAGCTCAAAGCATCCACAAGAGTCCAACCTTTACAAATGACAAAGAAAGTATATAATATAGGCATCAAACCACCTATGCTAGCCATCAGGGGTCGAATCCATGAGAAGAGGGGTGGTTTCAACCATATCTAAAGTAAGAATAGGAATATAGGCAGTGGAATATCTTGCCTCTAAAACCATGGAAACTGATTCATTCAACCTCAAACCACCTCTAACTGATGTATCTACCCCCTCAAGTCATTTTTCATCAAATTTACATCATATTACATCATTTACCATCACAAATTTACCAAGGAGAAGAGAAAAAGTCAACTGGTAGTCAAACAGGGCGAAATTCTAAGTTTTAGGCAAAATTGGCAAAAATTTCCCTAATGCGTAGTGCCTTGAGCCTGATGCACAACGCCACTTCATGATTGTTTTTAGAGGCCTTGAGCTTCACCCAATTAGGCCCAAGATAGCTTTTTGGAAAGCCCTGCCTGTCTAGTTTCTAGAACACTTTGAATTTTCTGATTTGGAGGTCATTTTCCCCTTCAAAAGTGGATTCTCCCAAGACTAGTTCCTGAGTGTCCAAAAAGTGGCAGAGAGGGTACTTTTTGAGTGTTTTTTGTCCTTTTGGTGGCTAGATCTCCTCCAAATTTGATGAATTTTTCTTGGTTTGGTTGTTTTTTAATTTTGAATCCAAAACTATAGGCCATTTATCAAAAGAGTGAGCCAATCCAATGCCAACACCGGTGGCGCTGCACATCAGCGGAAATTTCCTGTGTTGCAAAATTTGATGCACAATGCCACTAATTTGATGTGCAGTGCCCTTCTGCAGACCAATTTTGGAGGCCTTCTCGGTGTCCAAATTGGGTGCAAGATAGCTCGGTGGAATATTATTGAGCCTATTTTCCAAAACATCTTGAATTTTTCAATTTGGAGTTAATTTGCCTTGTCAAAGGTCAAATATCCCAAGACTGGTCAAAACGTTCAAAATGAGGCTGCCTAAATGCAAAGTGCTGTTGTAGTCAACTTTTTAAGGTTTTACTCAACTCTAAATTGAGCTCATGATAGCTCATTAGAAATATATTTATGTCTAGTTCTCATTTCACTCATCAAGCAAGTCATTTGGCCAACCAAGCTAGGAGAAATCTTGATTTTCCCAAGGTCATTCTAGAGGTGTAGCAACCTTCCTGAGGCAACAATATTTTCGGCATTTCTCTAAAACCATGACACCTGTGTAAAAAGTGAAGGAGGTTTTTCTTCCATGGTCTATTATGGATGAAAATCTCACCCACTTTTTCCAAATTCATTTTTTCTTGCTCAGAAACATCATTTGAGTAAAACCTATCCCAATGTGTGGAACAGGGGATTTGTCGAAATGAAGTGAAATGAAGGGGATAAGGGGCTTCTAAATTCTTGAGAAAGTTTTTGGAAGTAGGGAGGGATGTTAGGAAGTAGGGGAAAGTCAAATTTCAAATTTTGAGTGAGGGGAAGGGGTTCAAAAGGGAAAAACACAGGCCTAGTCTAGAAAATTGACAAATTGTAGCAAGAAGCTAGGGTTTGTGGGAAAATGATGAATTTGAGGGATACCAGTGATGGGAAGTTCTTAGGAAGGTACATTAAGGATAGGGGAAGGTGAAGGAGGTCAGGATACAAGTTTTGTTGATGATTTGACCATCCAAGAGAAATTACCTTCGAAACCCTAGGAGAGGGAAATGAACCTTACCCAGTACAACTAAAACACAAACAAGGTATAAAATGACACATTGGAACCTGAAATAATGATGAAAACTCTCTGAATGATGGTACACTCAGTTGAATGGTGACATGGACCGACACTTAGAAAACTTTGGAAAGAGTGAAAACAAACCCTAGACCTAATACCTAGTGACCAAATTTTACTTGAAGACTCACTGAAATGACAAAATTTGACTTTGACACCCTAAGACCACTTTGTAAGAGCATATTTGATCACTGGTGGAAGGTTTCAAAGACTGACACTAACAGACCATTCTATGTGTGCATTCAGAATCTAAATGGAACTGTGAAAATCCTAACCTCTTGGACGCTCCCTTAGATACTATGTGCAAGCGTCCAAGACTTCCTAGACATTGTCTAAACCATACTATGCTAGTGCCCATGGAAGAAAATCCATAGTTATGAGCCAACATCTAAGATCCAGAAACCCAGACATGTGTGAACTTCAACCTTGTAGTTTTGAACCCTTTGCGCAAGCTTTCCTTCGTCAGAGTTGTGCAAACCAAGACAACATGAGAAGAGAAGATGGCTTAATAAATATGTCCAAATGAACATGAGGTCTCTTTTATTTATAGGATTCCATGAGGGTCCACTTGGGGTTGAGGTTGACCTGTCTAATTGTACATGTGCTAAGGGTTGACCCAATCCAATATACATGAATAAATCAATAAATTAAAAAACCAACTTCTGCTTGTCCAAATAAGGTCATATTTAGGTCGATTTTGGTCCTCTTAAAAAGAGGAATATATTTCAACTAGTATCTTCATCACATGAGCTGTCCAAAGTGGAATTTGACTATAGCTGTAAAGATTAACAGAATGGAATGCCTCTTCCTCCTAGTAGCTAGGTTATAACACAGTGAGATAGCCTACTAGTGGTTAATTTTGACTACATCAACTCTTAACTAGAGTTACAATATAGAATATTCTAGACTCTTTTAAATCATAATCACATGGGTAGCCCATTTTCCATGAATAATGGGGGTTGACACAAAATCCTCCTGAACTGTTTGTGTGAAAACAGGAAGGTAAACTTTGGAGTGGCATAGCATTTGCATACAGACTCTAATTGATGTGATTATTCTGCAGTTGGAAAGATATATTTGTGTATAATAGCATCAAATGGTGTAGTGTTAAAGTGGAAAAGTTTTACCCCTAGAAAACGTTGTTTGATCCCTCAAAAGACTCTTAGAAGGTTTCAGACCCTATTTTTCCAAACTAGGTTCTGCTGGTAAAAACAATTTTGTGAGATGATTCCTCCACTCTTTCCACTCCAAATACATTGATATGGATGAAAAAAAATATAATGATCCAATCTAGATCACACCTTCCATTTTTAGGATGATTTTGGTCACAAAAAGCTTCTACTGAATGAGGTGAGGAAATTTTTCCTCCACCTTCTCTCTAGTGTACCAGTTAGCTTTGCATGGAAGTTTTCCCTTCAATCCAATATGCCAAAGGTCATGTTTCCCAGGTATTGTAGTTCTAAAACTCTTCTGCAAAATTGTATCTTCTGACAACTCTTCTTGATCATTTGGTGCCAAATCCTCCACAGAAGGTAGGACATGTTCCTCTTCCTGATCTAGCATGGACGACTCATAGAGTTTCAGATTCTCTGCATTCACAACTAAGTAAATGCACATATATGGTGGTAAACTGAGTTGATAGCTATTATCACCCACCTTTTCCAGTATCTCAAAGGGACCATACCTCAAAGACTTGATTCTTTTACTAGGCCCATCCAACCTCTCCTTGTTCAACTGTAACCATACTTTGTCTCCTACCTTGAATGACTTCTTTGTTTTGTGTTGATCATGCTTGGCCTGATATTTCTCCTATGCCTTTTGCAGTATTTCTTGTACCTATAGATGGATCTTCTTGATCTTCTCTATAAATTTTTCATCCCTCAAAGAATCTCTTGTAAGATCTTCTCTTGCTCCTCCTTGTTGACCATACACAATATCCAAAGGTGAAGGTAGAAAATGTCCAAAACAAGTCTCAAATTGGGACTTTCTCGTTGACTTTTGGATTATTTAGTTGTAAGAATGTTGTATATATACCATATTTTCATCCCATATCTTCAAATGCTTCTAGTTGTATCCCCATAGAAGTTGCACCAAATTCATGTTAACTACTTTTGTCTTTCCATTTGTTTGTGGATGGAATGTTGTAGATCTCTTCAACTTTGTGTCCATCTTCTCCCACAATGTAGTCTAGATTGTACTGATAAATATTGTATCCCTATCTAAAATTATGCTCCTTGGTATCCCAAACTGCACCTAGACTTGTCCAAAGAACATGTTTGTTGCTTCTTTCTCACTAATGGTATTTTTATAGGGCATCAGAATACACATCTTGTTGAAACTATCAGCTACCATGAACATGTAGTCATGTCCCTTCCTGGTTGTTGGTAAACTTCCCACAAATTTCGTGTAGATTCTTTCCCAAGGATGAGTAGGTATAGATAAGGGATGATATAGACCTTGTTTCCTATTGCTAGGCTTACTGGTACAACAAATCATGCATCCTCTTATGAACCTAGCTACCTTCTCTTGCATCTTGGGCTAATACACATACCTTTGCAGGTTAACCATAGTCTTCCCTACACCAAAGTGCCATGCAACTTTGGAAGTGTCAACCTCTATGATTAGCTACAATTTCTCACCTTTAGGAATGCATAGCTTATACATCCTATAGATTAACCCATCTTGGAGATGGTAGTCAACCGTGTTATCTCCATCATGCACATGCCTATGACTCTACAATTGATTATACACCTCCTTGAAGTCCTCATCTTCTCAATATTACTCTCTGTATGCATCATGGGTGAATGGATCCATGTTCATAAGAGTCCCCAAAGTTGTGATCTTTGATGTGGGTGGCCGTGAAAGCATGTTAGCCAACGTTTTTGTGCTTCCCATATTATACTTGATCACCAAATGAAATTGTTGTAAAAACCCCATCCACTTGTAATGCCTGGTATGTTGTAGCTTACTTTGGGCCTACAAGTACTGTAACGGTTGATGATCTGTGTGGATTATTGTCTCCTTTCCCATCAGATAGTGCTTCCACTTCTTCACAAATTGCACTATAGCATAGATCTCCTTGCCATAGGTAGGGTAGTTAAGGACTTCCCATGAAATAATTCACAATTGTAGCATATAGGCCTTCCTCCTTGCATCAAGACAAATCCCATAGCATACCTACTTGCATGTGTATCAACTTCAAAGGGTCCCTACACATTTTGTAAATATTAGAACTCGTGCTTGGATTATCTTCTTCTTTAGCTCTTTGAAAGCCCTTTTATGACATTTTCCCCACTGGAAACGATTGGCACTTGTTGTTATGGCGTGGAGTGGTGGTGTTACCACTAAAAATGAGCCTATGAACTTCCTAAGGTGCTATGTTGCCCCAGTGAAACTCCTAACCTTGAAAACATTAGTTGGAACTAGCCATTTCATGATGGTGTCCATCTTGGAAGGATCTATCTTCTGTTCTCCTCCACCGACCACATACCCCAAATACACCAAAGACTATTGTGCAAACTCACACTTCTTGATATTTTCTAGCAGCTAGTGGTTCCTTAATGTTTCCAACACTTGCATCAGATGTGGCATATGCTCCTCCCAAGTAGCACTATATACCATTATATCATCCAAATAGACAATAACAAATGAATCTATAAAATGGTATAGTACATCATTCATTAATCTCATAAATGTAGTTGGTGCAACACATAGGCCAAATAGCATAACTAACCACTCATACACACCTTGTCTGGTT
This sequence comes from Pinus taeda, assembly GCA_000404065.3. Classification (NCBI taxonomy): domain Eukaryota; kingdom Viridiplantae; phylum Streptophyta; class Pinopsida; order Pinales; family Pinaceae; genus Pinus; species Pinus taeda. The sequence continues at coordinate 63,817 of APFE030882334.1, read as the reverse complement.
TTGAATGTAGTCTTCCATGTATCTTCTTCTTTGAATTGAACTTGGTGATATCCAGACTTCAATTCCAGCTTGGTGAAGTACTTTACTTGTTGCCACTAATCTAGAATATTGTATATCCTAGGTAGGGGATATCCATTCTTGAGTGTGATTTTGTTCAATGCCCTGTAATCTATACACATCCGCCAAGTCCCATCCTTCTTCAGCACAATGATGATGGGTGACCCACATGGTGATGTACTTGGTCGAATGACACCCTGTTCTAGCAAATGATGCAATTGTTTCTTCACCTCACTTTATTATATAATAGACTGACTATCCATCCTAATATTTGGAAATGGGCAGTCTGGAAATAGCTAGATCTCATGTTCCATTTCTCTCTTAGGTGGTAACCCTTTAGGATCTCGAAACACATCCTTGTATTCCTATAACAACACCTCCAATTGTTATTTTTGTTTCTTCATACACCCCTCCAGGGATTTCTTGCCTCTTATTGGCTCCTTTTGATATTGACTTTCTCTTAAAAGCAATAAAACATACTTCTTTCTAGAACTGGTCAATTTGTTGGCTTGGTTAGCACTTACCAATGACATTTTTAACTTTCCTTTTTGTTCATTGATGATTAAGGATTTTCCATCCTTGATGAGTCAATACTGATTAGCTCTCATCATGAATATTGCATCTCACATGTACATGTACAGACTCCCAAACATGACTTTACATACATCAAGGGGAACCACATATAGATGCACTTCATCAATAAGATCATCACTGATAGTAAATCTAATTTTACATTGTTTTGTTACCTTCATCTATGCATCCTTATTTACCCATTCGAGTGGATATGGGTTTGGATTATCACAAACTTCCAGCCCCAACTTCTTGATCAACTCAGCAGCAATGTGATTCACCTACGATCCTGAGTCAAATAGAACATCAAATTTTGTCTTCTTGACTTCTATCTTTATATGAAAGAGTTTGGTCATTTATTTCTCTTCATGTTGTTAAAGGATACTCAGATTCACCTCCTTCCACACTGACATGCAAAATATCTTCTCATCCATGTCTAAGTTTCTTTCAACTTGGTTGCTTGAATCCATAGCCATGAGATTCTTCTTCTTATTATGTTTCTTCTTGTTCTTCGATTTTATATTTGGATGAAACTTCCAACACTTCTCCTCTGTATGACCATCAATGTTGTAGTAGTTGTAGTCATTGTTGTGATCTTTGCACTGTTGTGTTGTGGCCACTCTATTTTTATATTTCCCCTATTTTTTCTTCTTCTTCCCCTCCCTATAATCTTCTTGTTTCTCCTTCTGCTTTGATCCACTTGATTGCACACTTTTCAGGCCTATTTTTTCAAGGTATTGTGCTTGTACACAAGCCTTCTCCACCCATTTGGGCTTGAACAACATCACTTGCTCACACAGATAGTGGTGTAGAACCCCCAAATAATTGAGGAGTACATTTAGGTTCTATGGAGAGATACCCAACATTATAGCCATCTTCCTTAATTATGTGGTGTACTCCTCCATTCTTTGGCCTAGATTTTTCCTGAAGTGATTCCAACGGATCCACTAGTCCTCCACATACCTGACAGTATAAAACTATGAATTAATGACGGTTTTTAAATCGTCTCACTTAGTCACTGGAGGCTCTCCCTCTGACCTTAGGGTGTCCATGTGGCTTTCCAACCAAGATAGTGCATGACCCTCTAATTTCAGTCATGTGAATGAAATAATTTCCCCTTCCTTGATCTGATGGAGACTGAAATAAAATTCTAGTTCCTGCAACCATTGGTTCATCTTCAGAGCATCAATCTCATCATGGTATGACTTGATATCGACTTTTGCTTCCATTTTGAATAGGGATTTGTTGATGACACTTGAATTGTGTTGATATTTTATGGGTTTTTTCTTCTTTTGGTTCTCTATGTCTTCTCGATATCACGACCCCCCTTCTTATTTGTCCTCTACATTCAAACCCACATATTCTCCAAATATCCCCAGCTTATTGCTTAGGGCCTGAATGAGGAGGTTTACATTACGGTGTATATCTGCGACTTGTTGTTCAAGCTATGAAAACCTCACCTCTACCAGATCACAAGGTTTGTACATACATATTTGTTAGGCATGATTAGAGTTTTATGATTTTCAACCCCGCCTACCTAGATCATATGCAAATATCCAAAAATATCCAAAGAAAATTGTTATGATACTAAATTATCCTTAAAATTTTGTGGGATATTCCACTTGATAGTTCGTCACAATAAATCATATAATATTATATTAAAAATTGAGATTATACACTATTACAATTTTATTAAACTTTAAAATATATAGATTTAATTGTAGTTAGTGCATACATGTGAATGGAACTTATGCATAAAATTAGAGAGTGACAAAATAATCACACATACACACACAAGATAGAATATATGCTCTATGGAAAACCCTTTCGAGAGGAAACACAGTTGGAAGATGAGGTCACTTCGCTCTCTTTCTCTGTCTGGAAATATGGTTGCATGTACAATGAAGTAATGTCTGTGGCCCGTGGGCTGCTATAGTGCACAGATCCTCTCTATGTGCTCTACCTCCTATCTCTCCTGGTTATCTTTGCTCATTTATGGAATGAAATGCTCTCAAAAGAATGGAATGCCTCTTCCTCCTAGTGGCCCGGTTATAACACAACCTGATAGCCTACTCATGGTTAATTTTGACTACATCAAATCTTAACTAGAGTTGAAATATAGAATCTTCTAGAGTATTTTACATCATAATCATGTGGCTAGCCTGTTTTCCATGAATAATGCGGGATGACATGACATCCTCCCGAACTATATGTGTGAAAACAGGAAGGTCAACTTCTGAGTGGCATAAATTTTGCATATGGACTCTGATTGACGTGCTTCCTATGCCATTGGAAATATATCTTTGTGTAGAATAACATGAAATGGTGTAGCACTAGAGAATAAACATTTTACCCTCAAAAATGTCGTTTGATGCCTCAAAATGCTCTTGGAAGGTTTCATACCTATTTTGCGAAACTGGGTCCCGCTAGTAAAAACAGTCCCGTGAACTGATTCCTCCACATTTTCCAATCCAAATGCATCGATATGGATGGAAAAAAATATAATAATCCAATCATAATATTGAAAAGTAGATCATGACTTTAAGTCCTAATGATTTCTCTTCTATTGAAGAATATTTATCTAAGTTTAAAACGCTTAGGATTTTACATAAAGGTTGTTAATTTGATCTAAAGGATGATTTTTTAATATCTATTATTGTTTCCAATCTCAGTTATACATATTCTATATTTTATCTACATTATATTGCCTCGATAATCTCTATGGGTCGCATATGAGAATCCACTTATTAAACCTTTTTGTCTCTATTATTAGAGAGAAAGCGAAGCTCTTGCTGGATTGATCATCAGTACAAGTAAATCAAACTAGGCCTTTGTGGCATAATAAAAAGATAAAACCAAGCATCCAAATAAGTAATATCATCAACGAGAAAAACTAAGGTCCCAAATCCTCTTGTCCAACTTCTACTTCCAATGGTGATGTATGACCGAAATCAAGGACTAAGAAGACTGGCATATATCACAATCATTGTGGGAAATACAATTGTTTGGAGTCTAAATGTTTTAAAATTATGAGCTCCTTGGATGATACAATGAAGCATAACATCAATATTTATTCTTTTTCTAACACTTCCTTTCATGGACATGCACTTTATACTTCTATTTTTCTTTTGATGCAATCTCTACTTCTTCATTTGGTGAGAGAATTATTTATTTTGGATGATCTTATCCTATGGCTATAGATAAGTCTTTTTTTTCCTACTTTCAATGATTATAACACTAAAAAAATAATTGTTGTTGATGATAGATCGCTTAGTATTGTACAATTTGGAACATTGCAAGTAGTAATGGTCGTTTTAATGATGTACTTTGTGTTCCAAGTATTTCCTACAACCATCTATCAGAGTTTATTTCACTCATAACAATCATTCATGTGAAGGTGAAACAATAGCTTTTTCACCTTACCAAGATGTAATTAAGGATTTAGAAAATACTAATAATGTCCTTACCATTGGAATAATTAATGAAATCACTACATTTTACAAGTTTCACAACTTTGGTTCATCATTTTTTTCCTCATTTTTTATTGCTCACAATGATGACTTGTGAAAATTTTGGTATGAGTGATTTTTTCATTTAAGCTAGTGCTCATTGTAGAAACTACATAATCAAAATAGAGCAACAGGTCTTCCTCTCATTTGTTGCGATGATGGTGATTGTGCTAGTCTTGTTCTTGGAAAACATCATTACGAAAACTTTGGCAAATGTTCCTCTTAACATGCCTTGAACCCTTTGTATCTTTTTCATAGTGATTTTTGTGGTCCCCTTTCTTCTCCTTCTTTATCAGGGTACAATTACTTCTTAACTTTCATTAATGACTTCTCCAAATACACCTTGCATTACTTGTTAAAACTTAAGTCTAAAGTTTTTGACTTGTTCTTAGTATACATGACCCTTGTAGAGAAAAAACATGGACATCAATTGCAAAGATTAAGACCAAATAATGGAAGTGAATATGCTAACAAAAATTTCATAACTTGTTACACTACACAATGAATTCAAATGAAACATATTGTACCATATTCACCATAAGAAAATGGTGTTGCCAAAAGAAAGAATCATACATTAGCGGAAAGGGCTAATTATATGATTCAATCTAAGGGATTAATTATTTATTATTGGATGGAAAAATCAATCGTGTAAATTAAATAGTAAATTTGACTCCCACAAATTTTTAAGAAAATATAAAACTAGAAGAAGAATGGACTAAAATTAAGCTAGATGTAAGCCACTTCTATGTCTTTGGTAGTGTATCATGGACTCACATTACTAACGAAAATAGGAAATATTTATAGCCTAAAAGTGAGAACTATATTTTTGTTGGATATTCTAAAGATATAAAATGTTACAAACTTCTTAAAACTCACTGCATTGAAATCTTCATTAGAATAGATGTTATATTTAATGAAATTATCTTGAATTGTGAGCCTAATTTGGTGGTTGCACAATCTTCATAATTTATGCCATCTTCTATTCAGGGAAATTTTTAAGGGTGGAAATTTATCTTAAACTTTTATAAACATTAGTGAATCTTACTTCTTCCTAATATTTTTAGGCGTACTAATCCTTCTTGCGGACAAGATGGACCTCTCTAGATTTCCAACAAAACCTAGTAACAAACATGAAAATAATTTCTTCCTTTCCTTAGCTTATGACTGATTGAAACAAGTAGTATGTGAAGAATCACTTACTAATTTAACGAAGTTCTTGTTCAAGTCCTTTCAGTGCTTTCCATAACTAGCTTTTCCTGAATACCTTAGGGGCTTTCCTAATGATTTCTAAAGCTTCTCCATGATGCTCCAAAAGAGATTTGCATAGACAAAAACATTCAAAAGGATAAAAGCATATCGAATATAAAATCAAAGGTAAATGAAGTTCTTAACTTAGAATACATCATAAGTTGAATCAATAAGTAGTGATAAAACATGTGATTGATTAAGGAATCTCACAAATAACATCAAAATAGACATGATTAGGAAATAAAATTTCTTTATATTGAATTCAAAGGAGAACAAGCTTACAACATGGTTTCCTTGATGTCATAGGCCTATTCCCATGATCCCCAACCTTCTCCTTGGATTAAAAGCCTTCTATCCCTATTTCAGCAACATAAGCCTACATTTAGTGGTCCTCTCCAACCCTTTGGCTTGTGTTTGACTTATAGCCCAAGAGGAGGAAGTTTGAAATCCTCTTCCTATGGCATGAGATCCTCAAAAGGTGGGATAGGGGATCCACAAAGTGAGGGAATTAGCTCCATGATGATAGGGATCAGGCTTAAGTGATCCAATTTGGATCATTATATTGTTTTTCATCCATATCGATGCATTTGGAGTGGAAAAAGTGGAGGAATAAGCTCATGGGACTGTTTTTACCAGTGTGACCCATTTTGGCGAAACGAGGTCTACCACCTTCTGGGAGCGAATTGAGGCATCAAACGATGTTTTTTTAGGTTAAAATTTTGATACCTAATTGCAGAACCTTTTCATGATATTCTACACACACAAATATTTCCAACGATGCAAGAATCACTTCAATTGGAATCTGTATGCAAAAGTTATGCCATTCAAAAGTTTACCTTCCTATTTTCACACCTATAGTTCGGGAGGATGTAGCGTCAACCCCCATTATTCATGGAAAAGGGGCTAGTCACGTGTTTGTGATGTAAAATACTCTATAAGAGTCTATTTTGTAACTCTAGTTAAGAGTTGATGTAGTCAAACTTAACCACTAGTAAGCTATCGGGCTCTGTTATAACTAGGCCACTAGGAGGAAGAGGCATTCCATTATTTCAAGAGAATTTGTTCAATAGATGAGAAAAGATAGCCAAAAGAGATAGTAGGTAGAGAAGATAGAGAGGATCTGTGCATTGTAGCAACCCATGAGACACATACATTACTTCTTTGTATATGCAACCATATTTCCAGATAGAGAAAGAGAGCGAAGCGGCCTCACCTTCCAGCTCGGTTTTCTCTTGAAAGGGTTTCCCAAAGAGCATATCGTGTGTCTTATATCTATTGCGATGAACTATCTAGTGCAATATCCACTTCATTTTATGGATCATTTGGTATCAGAGAAGGTTTCTTTGGGGTATTTTGTGGAGATTGCAGGGATCTAGATTGGTGAGGCCAAAAATAATAAAACCATAATCATGGGCGAAAAATCTATAAACGAACCTTGTGATCTAGTAGAGGTGATGTTTTCACAGCTTGAAGAACAAGTCGAAGATATAAATTGTAATGTAAACCTCCTCATGGCGGCCCTAAGCAATAAGCTGGGGATATTTTGAGAAGAAGGTGGTTCGAATGTAGAGGACAAATCAAAAGGGGGATCAGCCAAAGATTGGGAAGGCGTAGTTAACCAACCATAGAAAGAACCTGGAAAAGATCAACGCATTTCAAGTGATGTGAACTGATCCCTATTTAAAGTGGAAGAAAAAGTCGATATCAAGTTATACCATGACAAGATCGATGCTCTAAAGATGAACCACTAGTTGCATCAACTAAAAGTTTATTTAAGTGTCCATCAGATCAAGAAAGGGTAGAAGATCTCACTCGTGTTGCTGAAATTGGAAGGCCATCCACTGACTTGGTGGGAGAGCCACACGAAAACCCTAAGGATGGAGGGAGAAACTCTAGTGACTAAGTGGGAGGATTTCAAAACCCTCATTATGCCAGAGTTTTATCCCTTTGGGTACGTGGAAGACCAGTGGATCAAGTGGCATTACTTCAGGCAAAAATCGGGCCAAACCGTGTAGGAATACACCATGGAATTCAAATATATGGCTATAATGTTGGGTATCCCTCCAAAGCATTGAGATTCACTCCTCAAGTATTTCGGGGGTCTGCACTACCATTTGTGTGAGCAAGTGATGTTTTTTAAGCCCAAAACGATGGATGAGGCTTGTCTACAGGCACAATACCTACAGAACATAGGCCTAAAAAGAGAGAAATCAAGTGAATTGAAGCAGAAGGAGAAACAAGAAACTTCTAAGGAGTAGAAGAAAAAGAAAAAAGGGGGAAAAGTTAAAAAGATAGCAGCCACAACACACCAGTGCAAAGATGCCAACAACCACTATAACATTGATGGCTATACAGAGGAGAAGTGTTGGAAGTTACATCCAGAGCTAAATCCAAAGAACAAGAAGAAATATAATAGGAAGAAGAATCTCATGGTCATTGATTCGAGAAACGAAGTTGAAAGAAACTCTGAAGTGGATGAGAAGATCGTCTGTACATCAGTGCAGAAGGAGGTGAATCTGAGTAGCCTTAAGCAATATGAAGAGAAAGAAATGACCAATCTCTTACATGTAAAGATACAGGTCAAGAAGACAAATATTGATGCTCTGTTTGACTTAGGATCGTAGGTGAATCTCATTTTAGCATATCTGGTCAAGAAGTTGGGGCTGGAAGTTTGTGATCATCCAAACCCATATCCACTGGGATGGGTACATGAGGATGTAGAACTGAAGTTAACAAAACATTGCAAAAAGAGATTTGCTATCAATGATGATTTTATTGATGAAGTATATCTAGATGTGGTTCCCCTCGATGTATGGGGATTTATGTTTGGGATTCCATACATGTACATGTGTGATGCAATATTCATGAGGAGAAATAACCAGTATCGGATCATCAGGGATGGAAAATAATTCATCATCAACGTGCACAAAGGCAAGTTGAAAATTTCACTGGTAAGTGCTAACCAAGCCAAGAAACTGATCATTTCTAGTAAGAAGTATGTTTTATTGTTTTTAAGAGAAAATTAGTTTGTAGAGGAGTCAATAAGAGGTAAGGCATACCTAGAGGGGTGTACTAAGAAACAAAAACAACAATCATAGGAGTTGTTACATGCATACAAGGACGTGTTCTGAGAGCACAAAGGGTTACCCCCTAAGAGAGAAGTGGAGCATGAGATCCAACTATTGCTAGACTCCCCATTGCCAAATATTGGGTTGTACAGGTAGTTTATTATAGAAGCAAGTGAGGTGAAGAAACAATTACAACAACTGCTGGAACAGGGTGTCATTCTACCAAGTACATCACCATGTGGGTCACCCATCATCATTGTGCCAAAGAAGAATGGGACTTGGTGGATGTGTGTAGAGTACAAGGAATTGAATAAAATCACGCTCAAGAAGAAATACCCCTTTCCCAGGATAGACGATCTCCTAGATCAGTTGTAGTAAGAAAAGTATTTCCCCAAGCTAGACTTAAAGTCTCAATATCACCAGGTTTGAGTCAAAGAAGAAGATACATGGAATACCACCTTAAAAACTAGACAAGGTTTGTATGGGTGGTTACTTATGCCATTTCGCCTATGTAGTACACTAGCTACATTTATCAAATTAATGAATGATGTACTCCGCCCTTTTTTAGATTCATTTTTTATTGCCTATTTTGATTATATATTGGTATATAGTGCTACCCAAGAGGAGGATATTTCACATTTGACGCAGGTGCTGGAAACATTAATGAAGCACCAGCTACTAGAAAATCTCAAGAAGTGCGATATTGTGCAACAGTCCTTGATGTATTTGGGATATGTGAATGGTGGAGGAAAATTGAAGATAGATCCTTCCAAGATGGAGGCCAACATGAAATGGTTGGTTCCTACTAATGTTACTAAGGTCGGGAGTTTCATTGGAGAATAACAGTACATGAGGAAATTCATGGCCTCATTTTCAGTTGTAGTAGCACTGCTCCATTCCATAACAACAAGTGGAAAGAGTTTCCAGTGGGCAAAAGGGCATCAAAAGGCTTTCGATGAGTTAAAGAAGAAGATCAGTGAAGCACCAGTTCTGGAATTACCAAAATTGCAATGACCCTTTGAGGCGGAGACAATCACGAGTGGGTATGCTATGGGAGTTATCTTGATGCAAGGAGGAAGGCCTGTTTGCTATCATTATGACGTATTTTATGGGGTAGTTTTTAGCTACCGTACCTACGATAAGGAGCACTATGCCATGGTGCAAGCTGCGAAGAAGTGGAAGCACTATCTGATGTGAAAGGCAACAATAATCCACACAGATCACCAACTGTTATAGTACATGCAGGCCCATAATAAGTTACAATAGACTAGGCATTGCAAGTGTATGGGGTTTTTATTGTAGTTTCATTTGTTGATCTAGTATAAGAAGTGCAACATAAACAAGTTGGTCGATATGCTTTCAGGGCCACCCACATCAAAGATTACATCGTTGGGCACTCTTATGCACATGGAGCTATACACCCATGATGCATACATAAAAGCATATTAAGAAGATGAGGACTTCAAGGAGGTGTATCAACAGTTGCAGATTCAGATTCATGTGCATGATGGCAACAACACCATTGACTACCATCTCTAGGATGGGTTACTCTACAAGCTGGATAAGCTATGTGTTCCTAAAGGTGAGCGTTTGCATCTGATTAGAGAGTCTCACACCTCCAAGGTTGCATGGCACTTTGGTGTAGGGAATATGATGGCTAACTTACAAAGGTATGTGTATTGACCCAAGATGTAAGAGAAGGTAGCTAGGTTCATAAGAGGATGCATGATTTGTTTTACTAGCAAGCCCAACAATAGGAAATGGGGTATGTATCATGGACAGACAGAAGTAGTCAACAAGACTTTGGTGCATCTTCTGAGGGGTTAAAACCAGAAGCATCTGAAGACCTAGGATGAGAATCTGGTATATATACAAGATTCTTATAACATAGAGGTCTACACTTCTACAAGAAAGTCCCCATTTAAAACTTGTTTTAGATATTTTCCACCTTCATCTTTGGATATTGCATATGGACAACAAGGAAGAGTGAAGGAAGACCTTACAAGAGATTCTTTGAGGGATAAAAAAATTATAGTGAAGATTAGGAAAATCCATCTACAGGTACATGAAACACTGCAGAAGTCGCAAATGAAGTATAAGGCTAGACATGATTAGCACATAACAGAGAAATCATTCAAGGTGGGAGATAGAGTATGGAAACAATTGAACAAGGAGAGGCTGCAAGGGCTTGGTAAGAAAATCAAGGCTCTAAGGTATTTTCCCTTTGAGATACTAGAAAAGGTGTGTGATAACACCTATCAACTCAGTTTACCACCATTCATGCACATTTAATTATTTGTAAATGTAGAGAATTCAAAACTTTATGAGCCTTCCATGCTAGATTAGGAAGAGGAATGGGCCCTACCTTCTTTGGAGGATTTGGCACTAGATGCTCAAGCATAGTTGACCGAATATACAGTTTTCCAGAAGAGATCTAGAACTACAAGACAAGAGAAGCATGACCTGTGGCATATTGGGTTGAAGGGACAACTTCCAGGCAAAGCTAAATGGTACACCAGAAAGAAGGTGGAGGAAAAATTTCCTCACCTCATTTAGTAAAATCTTTTGGGGACAAAAATCCTCCCAAAATGGTGAGGTGTGATCTGAATTGGATCATTATATTCTTTTCATCCCTATCAATGCATTTGGAGTGGAAAAAGTGGAGGAATTAGCTCATGGGACTGTTTTTACCATCAGGAACCAGTTTGACGAAATAAGGTCTGACACCTTCCAAGAGTGCTTTGAGGCATCAAATGACGTTTTCTGGGGCTAAAACTTTGCCACATAAGAATCACACTTTTTCATTTTATTCTACACACAAAAATATTTCCAACGACAGAAGAATCACATCAATCAAAGCATGTAAGCAAAAGTTATGCCACTAAGAATTTGACCTTCTTGATTTCACACCTATAGTTTGGGAGGATGCCACGTCAGCCCCCATTATTCATGGAAAGGGGGCTAGTCATGTGTTTGTGATGTAAAATACTCTAGAAGAGTCTATTTTGTAACTCTAGTTAGGAGTTGATGTAGTCAAACTTAACCACTACTAGGTTATTGGGCTATGTTATAACCGAGCCACTAGGAGGAAGAGGCATTCCATTCTTTCAAGAGAATTTGTTCCATAGATGAGTGAATATAGATAGGAGAGATAGGAGGTAGAGAACATAGAGAGGACCTACACACTGTAGTAGCCCACGAGCCATAGACATTACTTCTTTGTATCTACAACCATATTTCCAGACAGAGAAAGAAAGCGAAGTGACCTCACCTTCCAGGTGGGTTTTCTCCCAAAAGGGTTTCCTAGAGAGCATATCTTGTGTCTTATATCTGTTGTGATGAAATTTCCAATGGAATATTCACAACAATTTATAGATAATTAAGTAATCATGAACTCAAATCTTTTAGTTTGGAAAGATTCGACTAACAAAGCTTCTAGGTTTTACTTTTTAATTTTTACTTGCATTGATTCATGTGCACAATCCATAGTGTCAGACATAGTGCAATTTTTAGTTGACTTTAATGGGAAAGTGTGTGAATGTTTCTGAAACTAACTAGCAAACTGCGTAGGAAATCAAAAATAGGGTTTTGAGCCTTGTAATATAGAAATTTCATTCTCTTTGGGATTGTTTACATTCTAGCCTTGCAGGAGAATTATTTGGAACACTTTGATGTTTAGCAAAAGATCCAGATTGACAATCATTTTCCTAATGCTGACTTAATGGCATGTAACATATTTCCCCATAAAGTGCAAAGTCAGGAAAAAAATTTTGAGGACTAAAGCACTTTATGATGCCAAGGTTTGGATTAGAGACCGTGGTTGGAGACCTAAAACAATGAATAAAAAGTTACAATACAATATATAATCATCATTGAGGTAGTAATTCCCATACTTAGAGCGTAAATATCTCAAAGAATCGGTATGGAAATACATCTAAATATCCATGTCAATAGAAGACACAGTATGGATGCATCCGTCAACGGATTTATGTTTATAACCATGAATATTTGATAACTCCACACAGCCTGGATGGATGAAACTAGATCTAGGGTCTTGATCTCTATCTCTCGATCCATAGTACAACTCTAACCATCTGAGTAAATGTCTTGTAGTCGAACATGGTAGAAACCACTTGATCACTGGTTAATGATGTGAACCATTAACAAGTGTGAGAGAAACCACCAATAATGACAATGGTTCTCAAGGCACTTTCGTACAATCTATGAAGTGTGAAAATATGTCTAGAAGTCAAATATGCATAGAATCATTAGACGAATGTCAATGATGAGAACTTTTCATCAAACACGAGAAACCTACCATTAAGGCATAAAAGCTCCAAGGTACTAAAGAAGGTTTCTAGATCAACTCCCTAGATAATGAGATGAAGTCGATAGGAAGCGACCCATCGTAGGAGGGCCTACAACACAAAACTCAAGATAAGATTTGAAAAATAAATTTGGAGTAATCCAGTACTCAATTAGGGATGACCGATGCGATTTAAGGCTATAAATTACAAGGTAATTTTTAATAAGATTGGACTTCTCTTGAATATATCAGCGACATGACATTTTGCATTGCCAACATTTGACTAAAAAATATACCCAAAACCAACTAAAGACTTTCAATGGGGTATGGTCAACTGAGGGACAAATTTATTTCCCAATCTGGACACAAAAGTGACGGAGCTTCATGTTCAAAAGCAACATACTTCCTTTTATAATATGAAAACAAATGTTCTTTCCCAATTCCCTCCCACCATTACTCGCAAGTACCTCTTTATTTTTGTGCAAGATTGAGGAGGATAACATATTCTTGTCCTTTAATCTCATCCTTCGGATGAGTCCTTCAAAATATTTTTAACGAACCCTAGGAAGGAGTGGTTCGGTCTCATCATGATTAACGAGTCCTACATTATTTATGTTTAATGATTCCAGCGAAGGGGTAACTCGATGTCTTTTTCATGTTAAAAGAGTTTGAAAAGACACAAAAATAAAACTTCTTTATTTCTTTCAACGTAAAATTTTAACTAGCCTAAAGAAAGAAAAGCTCAGTGTTTTTCATTTTTAGGGAGTCAGGAGAAAAACATAAGTAAACTCCGAAATGTCATTTTTCATAAATTTCATCTCTCAAGCCCATAAAAGGGTAAAATAATGCATGAGGGAACTCTATTGACCATGATTAGTCAACGTATACCTTTTTCGTAAATAGCCTAGTTCAGTCTGTAAGAGGGGTAAACTTATACTAAATAGACGACTGTTCATTTACTTTTACGAGTTTGAATAGTCAAATACTTGACGATATTTTGATGTTTAGGGAGTCTGAAAAGGGCTAAAGAAAACTCCAATGTTTCTCTTTTTCGTAAGTTTTAAAGATTTCGAAAAAGTGATAAAAATATACTCATTGACAAAATGATTCATTTCATAATTAACCTATGTTCTGCACATTTAAACTAAAAAATTATGGTAATTGCTCAAAAACATAATAAAAATATTAAAAATTTGGATTTTCAGAAGCTAAAGCAAAAAAATAATATTTTAATGGACCTAAAAAGCTTATAAAAGTCCAAAATGGTCAAAAACTTTTATGATTTGTGTTTTTGCCATCCGGGAGCCATTGAGAGTGCATTTTTATCAAAAACTTCGGAGGTGGATTTTGACCAAGCCGTTGGATCAAATCACAAACCGCTTTCTCTAGGTAAGAGATCTTTCTGTTATCTTCATTTTAATTTCTTTTATTTTTCATTTCACCTTGAATTCAATGTTTTTTAGGGGGTTTTATGAATTTAAAAATCGCGCTCGATGTGCGCAATCGTTCCTCATCAGGTTTGTGCACACCGACTTGATTTTTTACACTGAAAAATGATATTTGCACGATTTTTCAAGCCATAGCGATGCAATCTGCTATGTTTTTAAAATACGGTCACACAAAATGCTAAGGGATTTGAAAAAATTAATAAAAATGCCCAAAATGTCTTGCAAAATTTATTGCATTCTTTTCTAATCATCCTCCATGATTATTTTTAGGGTTTTGATCTCCAAAAATGGAGTGGAGAGAGAGATAACATGAAAATCAAGATACATCAGCTTTAAATCACCCAAAAACACTACAGGCCTTGAGGGATTGTGATCTATACAAAATTTTCATGATCCCAAGCATAAAGGCTCAGCTAGATTGTCTATCATGGATGTTGAGAACATGGAATGTTTAGGAAGAGAATTTCAAGATTAGAGACCAAAGACTTACCATAGATGCAAATGACATTTATTTCCTAAATGGGATTTCACATTGTGGGGTTGACATTTCTTTATATGGACACAGACAATGTGGAGAAACAACAACAAATTACCTAAAACAACATTGTTTTGAAGGGTCCAAACTCAAATATGGACACATTAACATCAAAACCATTGAGAGGCTTCCGTTGAGGACCATTTCTTTAACTTTTTCACAATTGTGTGGAAGTGTAGTGCTTTATTTACTCACCAAGGCTAAAATTCATATTTTTGTGGAGTGTTCGTAGCCTACCATATTCAACTGGTGTGAGGGGAATTTTTCCAATCTCAAAGTGCAGGTGACTAGAGTAAATACTGACAAACTAAAAAAATTGGGTATGGTTCCATCATGGTCTCATTTTCTCTATAGACGATCCTTGTTCTTGCTCCACAACTATCTATAGATGCAACAGAACCTCAATATCCTCATATGCTAGAGTAGGTTTCGTTGATGGCATGCCATGGAGGTGGTGAAGGTCCAAGTGTGAGATACACTCCTGACATTTTTGGGTGGCTCGAGTGCAAGATCATCATGATCAAGGACTTTCCATATGTGGGTATAATTTACACTAGTGATCTAGATATACCACTTCTTGCCAAAATGCACCGGGGTGACATAGGTAAAAATTTCACATTTTGGTTGTTTTGTGTGTTTTTTTATTTTTTTTTTCTTTTTTGACATCCAAAACTAACTATTTGAAATAATCATGCAGATGTGGGTTTGATCAGACCAACAAGACTACATCGATTTGACAAACATGGTGAGCAACCAACAACTCCTGTGGTACATATCCTTGATGCAACAATGGCCTTAACTGATCTTGAGCATAATTTGGAGGGATTGACTCTAGATATCCAATATGTTGGGATTGATGATTTTCCTCTCTATTACTAGAGTCTTACAATGTGAGTTCCTTGACTGATCAGTCACTTGCCATGACAAGTAGCTCACCATTGCCTGTTGCCATGATCACGATGCTTAACTGCTAATCATAGGGCTAGATTTTGTTTTTTGATATATCAGCATGTTCGGATAATAAAGGCCACAGGGCCTCATATGTCTTGGATGACATTTTGTAAAGCCACGTGTTTTTCAAAAATTTTGACTAATGGAAACTACTACTATTATGTCAGTTTATCTTGTACAATATGTGGATGAATATTTTTTTTCTTTCTTACATATGTTACAAATAATGATTTAACACATAATTAGCCAATGCATTAGTTAATGTGTTTCAATGTCTTGGAATGTGTTGATATTCGATGTAATCAAATTCTTTATCCAAGAGACAAACTTGCAAAAACATTCTTAACATTGTGGAATTTCTTACTATATAGATACCATTTAAATGTAATACTATTACTTCATAACCTAACCTAATGATCAATTGATGAATACCAAATGAAATGGCATCATATAATAGATCAATAACTACACCATTTTCTACAATGTTATTCATTGTTCGACCAAGGAATATTCCATGAATACTAACTAACTCATTCGTGGGCGAATAAATAACACAAGTTGCGGAAGACAAATTCCAAGTACTACTACTAGTGCCAATGGCAAATCCAATATAAGTTTGAGGGAGCGTCCACATCTGCAAATCAAGTCTAACACAAGATAAGAAGGAGAAGTAGCAGAAAATCATAAAAGATGCTAAAATTGCCACACACACATAAAAATATGATACAACAATGTACAAAGACTTCATTGAGTGAATTAAGCATAG
Organism: Pinus taeda; assembly: GCA_000404065.3. Classification (NCBI taxonomy): domain Eukaryota; kingdom Viridiplantae; phylum Streptophyta; class Pinopsida; order Pinales; family Pinaceae; genus Pinus; species Pinus taeda. The sequence goes on along the minus strand of APFE030882334.1, from coordinate 47,359 downwards.
TATTTCTTCAGTTAAACACCATTTATGGGCTTTCCTAAAGAAAGGTCATCAGAATCAACTAGATCATAAGCCCCTTTTACGAGTACAAGTTTTACAATATAAGTACCGTGCCACATGGGCTCAAATTTACCAGCTCCTAATTTATCATGCTCTTGATCATAAACCAATATGAGGTCACCTTCCGAATATGAGTGAGGATGCACATTTTGATCAAAATGTGCCTTAATGCATTTCTTATGAGTCTCACTAGCTAATGCAGCATCACGGTGAGTCTCATCTTATTGTTCTAAGTATAAAAAATGTTCCTCCTTTGCGTAAGTGGATTGTAATAATTCGATTTATAGTTTTAATGATGATATTTCACATTCAATAGGAAAGAGTTCTTCTAGATAGTAAAATAGCAAGAAGCGAGTAAAAATAGTTGAAGTTTTACTCAGGTACAATATGCCCACAAGGTTGGAAAAAACATCAGATACCAATTTCATTTATGAATTATGAAAATTTGTTTAATGATGGTAGTCAAAAAATTCTTTAGAGGTACTTGGCCATTTCCTTGTGACTAATATGGAGTAGAACTATCATGACACAAGCTTAACTTTGTAGTAAGTTTGGTCATCATAAAATTTCGGAAATGGCTACCATGGTCTGTGATGATGGCTTGTGGAGCACCAAACCTAGAAATCACATTATTGAATATGAAAATAGTTGTAGTTTCACCATCATCCTTATATGTAGGCATTGCCTCAGCCCATTTTGTAAAATAACCCACTGCTAGGATAATATGCCCATGTCCCTTGGCTGAGTGAGGGTTACATGTAAGGAAATTGATGCCCCATTTTGCAAAAGGATCGACAATAATGATTGGGTGAAGAGGAGTTGGAGGTGCACATATTTCACGATCATAAATTTGGAAGTTGTGGCATTTCAAGACCGCATTTATACAATATTTTAACATAGAAGGCCATAAATACCCAGCACACAAGATTTTTTGGGCAGTGGCAAACCCTGACATACGATCACCACAAGCTCCAAAATGACAATCATTTAATGCTTTTTCAGCTTCTTCATGAGTCAAAAATCGTCTAAATATGGAATCAACACCATGATGATAAAGTGTATCACCAACAATAGTGTATTGTTGGAATTGGTATCAAATTCGACGATGGTTGGTTCAATTTAATTCTAGCTGAAAATTTTGTGTTTGAAGATACACGATAATATCTCCATACCAAGGGTCTAAAGTACTGATAAGAAAAATGGATTTATTTGGAATAGAATCCTTAGCCATAGTTTTCATGTTAGTATAGGGAAAGTCACATAACAATTCAGCCAACACTAATGATTTATTGGGCTTAGATTTTATGAATTCTAAATCAAATTATTAGAGGATAACTATCCATTTAAAATATTTCCTTCTAGCAACTATCTCGTAAGAATGTAATTGCAGTCTAAAATCACCATCGTTTTACATAAGAGAATGTAGTGAAGAAATATTTGGATAGCTTGAACGACTTGCAAGGCCAATTTCTCCACATGTGCGTATTTTACTCTCAAATCTATTGGATGATCTTCCCATTTCAATGAATGAGCTGGTAAATCATCCAAATAGGGTTCTAAAATATGCTTGATATCATGAAAATTGTAAGACAAGGCCTGTTGAAAGGTCATGTCAGTGTTCTTTAATCCAAATAGAAGTTTCCGATAATAAAAATTTGTTGGGTGTGGAGCTTGATTATCTTCTGTATTCAAAGGTATCACCACATTGGACCCCAGTTTGAAACGGGGAAGCAACGCCACCCGTAAAATATTCACTGTAGGGGGGGGCAAGGGGGGGGCAGCTGCAATCTTTTGGGAGCTCCCCCTGGCAGGGGGTTTTGGGGGCAGTGCCCTCGAAGCTAAGAATAGATGTAAAATTGCCTTGTAAAATGTTGTAATTTCGTAGTCAATCTAGACCATTCATTAGGCGGGGATCTGATGGTAGAAGTTATGTTTAATTTAGGGTTTTTTGCCCTAGAAGGCAACCCCTCACTATATATGAGGGAATTGTATTGTGTCTATGTATATCTATATTCTGAGTGAGGAAGAGAGAGGAGATTGAGAGCGAAGAGGGTGTTACAGTGGATCTGCTATAGGTTATATCTCTTCAGTTTGCTGGATAATATAATAAATGAAGGACTGGTTGTTTCTCCGTTGACGTAGCCCAAACAGGGTGAACCACATATATCTGTGTCTCTCTTGTTTTATCCATTTTCTGTGTTTATATTTATGCAATATTTTATGTATTCCATTTCTCTGTAATATATAATTTTCTAACAACTGGTATGAGAGTCGAAGCTCTATTTGGCTGATAAACTCACAGGAGAGAAGGGTTCTTGTTTCAAGTGGGAGCAATGGCAGAATATGGTAGGTTTAGGGTCGAAAAATTCAATGGCCAAAACTACCAGTTGTAGAAGATGCAAATGGAATATTATCTGTATCAGAGAGATCTGTACCTACCATTGAGCAGAAAGACAAAGAAGCCGATGAGTATGACAGACACAGAATGGGATATTCTCGATAGAAAGGCACTTGGAACAATATGGCTATGCCTAGCGACATTGGTAGAATTTAATATTTCAAAGGAAATGATAACAAAGGGTTTAATGTTGGCATTGGCCAAACTATATGAAAAAACTTCGGCCTCAAATAAGGTATTTCTTATGAAGCGTTTATTTAATATGAAGATGTCAGAAGGTGGATCTGTTGTTGACCATTTAAATGATTTTAATACAGTTACAAGTCAGTTAAGTTCTGTAGGGGTAAATTTTGATGAGGAAGTTAGGGCTCTGTTATTTCTGTGCCCATTGCTAGAAAGTTGGAATGGTTTAGTTATGGCCATTAGTAACTCTGTCTCTGGATCTAGTACTTTAAAGTTTGATGATGTTGTCAATGCAATCCTTAGTGAGGAAATGCGACGAAAAAGCTCGGTGAGACATCACATAATGCTTTGACTGCAGAGACTAGGGGAAGAAAAATGGAAAGAGGAAAGAGCTCTAGATATCGCAGTAAGTCAAGAAAAGGCAGATCCAAGTCTAGATAGGGGATAGTGTGCTGGAAATGCAAGAAGAAAGGACACTTGAAGAAAGGCTGCAAGTCTCGAAAGGGAAAAGAAGGAGACGCGCAGCAAGAAAACAATCATGAAGCGAATGTAACAGGTGATGTGTTGCAATATGCTTTGATTCTTTCATTAGAAAATATTATTGATGCCTGGGTGGTAGATTCAGGGGCCTCATTCCATGCCACACCTAATAGGAAACATTTTCATGATTATGTTCAAGGAGATTTTGGACAGGTTCGATTGGGTGATGATAAACCCTGTAAAATTGTTGGAATGGGTATAGTTTTCATAAGACAGTAGAATGGAAATCAATGGCTATTGAAGGAGGTAAGGCATGTTCCAGATCTAAAGAAAAATCTGATTTCAATAGGGTAGTTGGGAGGTGAAGGTTGCGTAACTATTTTCACAGATAAAACCTGGAAGGTCACTAAAGGATCCCTAGTAATAGTGGAAGGAGAAAAGGTTGGTACATTGTACTTATGCAATGGTATTTCTAATTATGTTAATGCTTTAACCTCTACAGGAGAAGATATGGCATTGTGGAATCATAGGCTCAGGCACATGAGTGAGAAGGGGATGCATATTCTTCACTCAAGAAATTTGTTTCCAGGTTTGAAGCATGTTTATTTAAAATTTTGTGAGAATTGTGTTTATGGAAAATAGAAGAGAGTCAGATTCCTTAGAGTTGGGAAAGAAAAGGAGAGCGAAAAATTAGAGCTTGTGCATACAGATGTATGGGGACCTGCTCAGGTATCATCTCTTGGTGGCACTCATTATTATGTTACTTTTATTGATGATGCAACCAGAGAAACTTGGAATTATTATATTCGAAATAAGTCTGATGTATTTGATACTTTCAAGAAATGGAAAGCTTTGGTTGAAAATGAGACAGGAAAAAGGTTGAACTGTCTCAAATCAGATAATGGAGGTGAATATTGCAGCAAAGAGTTTGATAGGTACTATTCAGAGAATGAAATTCGTAGAGGGAAGATAGTTCCAAGAACACCACAAGAAAATGGTGTGTCAAAAAGGATGAATAGGACAATCATGGAGTGTGCAAGGTGAATGAGATTGCATGCAAGATTGCCTTTACAATTTTGGGAAGATGTTGTAGATACTACTGTTTATCTAATAAACAGAGGGCCTTCAAGTTCCTTGGATGGTGGTATTCCAGAGGAGGCATGGATAGGTAAAAAGGTAAGATACTCTTTTTTAAAGACTTTGGTTGTGAAGCCTTTGTCCAGATTAATAAAGAAAATAGAACAAAGCTTGAGGCAAAATCAAAGAAATGTACCTTTATTCGATATGGCGTTAATGATTTTGGTTATCGCTTTTATGATTATGAAAAACACAAAATCATTAGGAGAAGAGATGTCTTATTCAATGAAAAGGTTATGCATAAGGATCATCTGTAGGAAAAGAAACAGGAAAAAGAAAACAGAGAATACACAGTGCTTGACGATATCACAGGAAAAGTGATGGTGCCTGAAAATCATAATGATAAATAGCTAGAACAACAACCACAACAGAAACAAGCACTTCAAACACCTAAAATTGGTGTTAGAAGATCTACTAGGATAAGTAGATCCCCTGAACGATACTCTCCTTCATTATATTATGTATTGTTGGCTGATTCTGGTGAACTAGGATGTTATGAAGAAGCATTGTAGGTAGAAACTAGTAAGAATTGGGAACAAGCTATGAAAGAAGAGATGGACTCCTTACCACATAACCAAACTTGGGACTTAGTTAGGTTGCCTGCAGGTAAAACAACACTGCAGAATAAATGGGTTTACAAGTTGAAGGAAGAAGATGGAGGTAGAAAAATGTATAAAGCTAGACTTGTTGTGAAAGGGTTTGCATAGAAAAAGGGTATAGACTTTGATGAGATATTTTCTCCTGTTGTGAAAATGACTTCAATCAGAACTATTCTATGTCTAGTAGCAGCTGAAGATTTGCATCTTGAGCAGTTTGATGTAAAGACAACCTTTCTCCATGGGGATTTGGAGGAAGAGATATATATGCAGCAGCCACAAGGATATGAGGTAAAAGGGAAAGAGAAACTAGTGTGGAGGTTGAAGAAGAACTTGTATGGCTTAAAACAGGCTCCAAGGCAGTGGTATCTAAAATTTGACAGGTTTATGTCTGAACAAGGTTATACTAGGTGTCGCTATGATCATTATGCTTATCTCAAAAGGCAAAATGATGGCAGCTATATTTTATTGTTATTGTACGTAGATGATATGCTTGTTGTAGGTTCTAACATGCAGGAAATAAATGTGCTCAAAATGAAATTGTCAAACTCATTTGCAAGACAGGAAGAATCACAAACTAACATTGTCTCAAAGTGAGTACATAGAAAAGGTGTTGAAAAGGTTTAATATGCAAAATGCAAAACCAGTTAGTATACCTTTGGCTAGCCATTTCAAATTAAGTAAGGAGGCGTGTCCCAAGACTCAGGAAGAAATGGCTCATATGTCTAAAGTTCCATATGCATCAGCAGTTGGAAGCATAATGTATGTAATGGTCTGCACAAGGCTTGATATTGCACATGCAGTGGGAGTTGTAAGCAGGTACATGAACAATCCAGGAAAAGAACATTGGATGGCGGTGAAGTGGATTCTCAGGTATTTGAGAGGTACCACAAATCAATCATTATGTTTTGGTGGTTCAAACATTTCTCTACAGGGATATGTTGATGCAGATATGGTAGGTGACAGAGATAACAGGAGGAGCACTACAGGATATGTTTTTACTATAGGTGGAACAACTATCAGTTGGGTTTCAAAACTGCAAAGTGTTGTTGCACTCTCAACAATAGAAGTAGAGTGTGTTGCTGATACAGAGGTTAGTAAAAAAATGATTTGGTTACAAAGGTTTCTAGATGAATTGGGTAAGAAACAGGAGTTAGGCACGTTATGCATTGACAACCAGAGTGCCATACATCTTGCAAAGAACTCTACATTTCATTCCAAGACTAAGCATAAACAGCTAAAGTACCGTTTCATACAGTTAACATTGGAAGATGGATAGTTGAAGCTGGAAAAGATACACACTAGCCAGAATCCTGCAGATATGTTAACAAAAGTTGTAACCAAGGAGAAACTGAGAATCTGCTCAGTTTCAATTTGTCTTCAAGTATGATGAAGAAGATGAGAAACAGCCAGGTCCAAAGTGGAGTCATTGTCTAGAAAATGAAGCAGTGGTGGAGTTTGTATAATCACTCTCCAAGTGGGAGATTGTTGGGTGTGGAGCCTGATTATCTTCTATATTCAAAGGTATCGTCGCATTGGACCCTAGTTTGAAATGGGGCGGCAACGCTGCCTGTAAAATATTCGCTGCAGGGGGGGCAGCTGCAACCTTTTGGGAGCCCCCCCCCTGGCGGGGAGTTTCAGGGGCAGTGCCCCCAAAGCTAAGAATAGATGTAAAATTTCCTTGTAAAATGTCGTAATTTCGTAGTCAGTTTAGGCCATTCATTAGGTGGAGATCTGATGGTAGAAGTTATGTTTAATTTAGGATTTTTTAACCTAGAAGGCAACCCCTCATTATATATGAGGGAATTGTATTGTGTCTATGTATATTTATATTCTGAGTGAGGAAGAGAGAAGATATTGAGAGCGAAGAGGGTGTTACAATGGACCTACTGTAGGTTGTATCTCTTCATTTTTCTGGATAATATAATAAAGGAAGGACTAGTTGTTTCTCCGTGGACATAGCCCAAATAGGGTGAACCACGTATATCTGTGTCTCTCTTGTTTTATGTGTTTTCTGTGTTTATATTTCTGCAATATTTTTGTGTTCCATTGCTCTGTAATATATAATTTTCTAACAAAATTTCCCTGTGGAAAAATGAATGTGGTTTTATGTTGATTAGCAGGGAGTATGTTGGTTTGGTTGTATCCAGAAAATCCATCCATGAAAGAAAAGGTTTTGTTACCGACACAATCGTCAATGATTTGGTTGATATAAGGGGTATGATAGTTGTCTTTGGGAAAAAACTTATTAATATCCCTATAATATATGCATACTATAATGGTCCCTTGCTTTTTCTTAAGAGGAACAATATTGGAAACCCAATCAGTCAAGGGAACTTGATAGATAAAACCTTTAAGCAATTTTTCAACCTCAAGTTTGATAGCAACAACGTTTCATGGATGTACTGGACATAGAATTTTCCTAATATGTTTAGCATCTGGGTAAGTCTTAATTTCAGGAACAACAATACTTAGGTCAATTCTTGGCATTTCGTCAAAATACCAGGTAAAAATTTCATAGAATTTTTGAAACATGGCTTTGTACGTTTGAATTTCTTCAAGTGAGCACAAAGCACCTATGTGAATGTTCTCGATAATTCTAGGTTTGACTGAGATATTAATTGGAATGGTTGTATATATATTTCCTAAGTTCTTTTTAGATTTAGATTTAGGACATTTAGGAATATCTACGATCTGAGCCGAACATGTGGTAGAAAAATCATTCTTGATACTATCAAGGTTAGGAAGAAAAGATGAACGATGATGATAGTCGTCCCATGGAATTTCATCCAAAGTCATAATATCCATAATACTTTCATCAGTTGGAAATGTATTATCGAAAGGATCAGGGAATGATATTGGTTCTAACCAAGATAATTGAGAATAATGATCAGTGATCACATTCACTCGATCAATTTTAGAGGGTGGTGGATCAGAAAATGTTTGAACTATCTGATAAGCGAATTCAAATGGGCTTAAAGGCATATCATTTCCATATGAGGTCAATTCAGATTTTGAAGGCACAATCCAAGGATTAGAAGATTGCATAGTGCTTGATGAGATCATGTTAACCTACGAACCATTAGAAGGAAATTTTAGTGGAGGGATTGAAAAAGTTCCCATTAGTGATGAATCCTTAAGAAAACAAACACCAATATCCTCATAGGGAGTAATCATTTTCCCCAAAAAAGGTACACTACCTGTAGAGTTAGGGTCAGAAGTTTAATAAGATAATTGGTGTACTTTTACTATTTTCCCTTGATAAGGGAATAATATCGTATGGAAAAGTGATGACACCACTGCAGACATAGAATAAGTCCAACTTTCAACTTAGTAAAAGGTTGTAATCGAGTTGGACATCAACAACTTCAACCTCAATTGCAACCATCTTACCTTCTAACTCTATTGGTAGATCATTTAAGATCCCGTAAGGATGAAAACCTCTTCCATCAAACGCTTTTAGAGTGGTAGGAGATTGATTTATATCAAATATTTCTAACAAGCAATAAACATGATACACGTAGAGGCTCCTTCGTCAATTATTGTACGAAACACTTGTTTGGTTTTGACGAAAACTGGTATTTGGAATTACAGTTGATGTGAGAGTGTAGGTATATGACCTTCAAGATCAAATATGATAAGATTAGAATCATGACGACCAATTGCTCCAATAACTGGAAAATGTAAATTTCTTTGTGTTGGACATGTTTGTAGTCTTTAAGAGCTGAGATTGTTGAAGGAGACATCACCAGGTATTCAACAATGGTGTAGTTCTTAGCAGCTCTAGCATGTGGGTTGAAAGATGATTTTCGAAGAACACCTTTGGGAGCCGGTCGAATGATCATGTTAGAGTTTAGTTTCTCAATCTTTAATGGTTCAGAAGAAGAAGGAATTGAAGTGGAAGGTTGTCTAGATGTACTAACATCATTGACATTTAGATCCATAATTTTTATATCTTCTTTCTACCATAACTTGTCAAGACATCATCATGATACCGTCAATGTGGAAGAAGAAGATGTATTATATGAAACCATTTTACTTTCTTGAGAAGGAAAAGGATCCTTCAAAACAACAAGAGTTGGGGAACCTTTTATAAATTTACCAACCTCTGCTCGATGTGGGCATTCCTTCATATAATGATCTTCGTTAGATATTAGACAAGGATAATGAGGTTTCTTTTTATCATCAGTAGGTTCATTTTTAGTTTGTTTCTCTTTTTGAGAATAATTCTTCTTTGTTTTACCTTTCCCTTTATTTTTACCTCTGGATGGTTAAATCTTGCCATTAGATGATTCTACGGAATTAATTTCAGAAGTAATTTCTAGAGAAAGGTTTTCACTGGGTGAATCTTGTTTAGGTAAATTCTAAGTGTTTTTAGAATTATTCTTCTTCCCCTTATATTGATGGCTAACAGAACCAATTACACCATCAGCAGTGTGAGATCCTATAGGAGTTGAGTTTGGTTTATCTGAAATTGTTGGGTGAGGTAGATTTGGTATTTTCTTGTACAAAGTGTCAGATTGTGTATATAGTAGGTCTAGGTACTGGGCATGAGAAATTACATACTCTTCTGTTACAACACCTCCTTTAGCAACATCCTCGGTAATATCGAGAAGTAATTATTTTGTGAACAATTCAACCAAAATTTCATCTGGAATATAAACCTTGACTAAATGATGATTATGTCTCCATTCATGTATATGATCTAAAATGTAAGTGGACGTCGAATTTTTTAGGGAAGTCAAAAGTTTAGTACCAATGTCATAGTGAATTATTAGTTGAAAATGTGTCAAAATTGTTGTTGCTAAAGGGTTGAAATTATGGAAAGAAGCACATGGTAACTTAATGTATCATTTTCTACTGAATTGATTAAAATTCATGTGGAAAAGGTTTAATCTAATAGAATCATCGATCAATGAATTACACACACCAAATATGATATGTCATAATGTGATTTGATGGGTCCTCTCCTAATTTATCTTCAAACTTTGGTATATCACTTGGTAACTTAGTAGGAATTTCCAGCCAAAACGGATAATAATAGATAGGATCATTCGTCAGCCAAGATAAATCTAGAAAATCTAAGGTTGCAATGAACAGTAACTGTTGGTTGAATTCTTGTTGCATATTTTGATAACCATGAGGGTTAAGTCCAACCCTTGAAGGAGAATACCCATGATATCGTAGAATAGCTTGTTTAGGTTGTATTTGAATTCCTCCAAGGTAACTAGGGTGAGTCATACCAGGTTGCAATTGAAATGGAATTTGAAAAGTATGACCAAGGTATGGTTGAATTTGGAAAGGCGAACTTTGAACCATTTGACCCAAGTAATATTTCCCCTATAAAGGTTGACTTTACAAAGGCTGACCTTTAACAAATTGACTTTGAACAGTCTAGCCTTGGAAAATTGACCTTGTAAAGGTTGACTTTGAAAAGCTTAACCTTGAAAAGGATGGCTTTGAAAAGTTTGACCTCGATACAATGTTTCCATTATCCCTATACTAGGTTTTCCGATAGGAATCTGTGTTGTACACTCGAAAGTAGGACTAGATTGATAATAAAATGCTTGAGGGATAGCCTATGTAGGTTGTTGAATAGGTATTTGAGGGGTAACTTTGGTAGTCGTTTGTGATACTCCTGGGATAGGTGTTTGAGGTGAAATTGGAACCAGTTGTTGCATAGATGTTTGAAGAGTAGACTGAACAGGTGTTGGAGGTCCACCCTGAACAGGTTGTTGAACTGGTTTTTGAATAGGTGCTTACAGAATTCCTTGGATAGGTTATTGGACAAGTGTTTGTGGAATCCACTAGACAGGTTGTTGGATAGGTATTAAAAAACTTTGAATAGGTATTTGTAGAATAGATTGTCTAGTAGGCTGAACAGGTTGATAAACTGGCACTTGTGGAGCAACTTGAATAGGATGTTGAGAAAAAGTGAGGTTCCAAATAGTATTCATCCCAGGGTAAGGACCACGAATAAAGAGTTGAGGCACAACATGTTGACTTGGAGCAACCTAAGGTACCTGGCCATAAGTTCGAACAAAAGGTTATCCTCCAACCTTAGGATATGACCCAACAACAAGTTGTTGTTATGAAACCAGCTCACAAAAATATAGAAAAAATAGATCAACACCTTAGAATTCAGCCTCTTCGAGGGGGCAACCTCCTTTACATTACATAAATGAAAAATTCTTGGATGATTCAAATGACAAAACCTCCTTTCTATATATAAGAGCCTAAGGAGTCACAATATAACCCAGCCGACCTAACAATAATAATATAAAGCCACAAAAATAACAATAGAGGGTTTCTATGGCGCACAGTAATAAAAATATGGGGACAATAGGGGCTCAACAATATTAATAAGGGATACAACTACAATAGTAATGGGGTAATCACTAGTATTATAGGCACCTAACATGCCCCTCTCCTTCAAAAAAGTGTTTTCCTCAATGCTTGAGTAGTTATGGATGCTTCTATATAAAATTCTCATCCTCCCATGTGGAATCTTTAGTGGATAAGTTCTTCCACTTAATGAGATACTCCGAAATTGATCGATTTCATAGCTGTCGAGTTCTTGTCTCTGTGACTGCTTCTAGTTCCAATATAATTTTTCCTTCCTCATCAAGTTCTGGCAATATTGTTTGAACTGGGAGCTTGTCCCTATAACCTTCTTTAAACATGAAACATGTAAAACTGGGTGCACTCGAGAAGCTGCAGGAAGCTCCAATTTGTATGTCGTAGTAGCAATCTTTTGCAACACCTTGTATGGACCATAATACTTTGGTGATAATTTATTATCCTTCTTAGCTTGATTTAGGGACATTTATTTATATGGTTGTAGCCGTAGGAATACCCAATCACCTACATCAAAACTTCTTTCACTGCGATGTTGATCTACCTGTTGTTTCATTTTATTCTATGCCAACACGAGGTTATCCTTTAAGAGTTGGAGGACTTGTTGTTGATGTTCGAAGTGATGTTCCACTGCTTGAACCTTAGAATTTTCTCTTAAATATGATGTGATGGATGGTTGTTGATATCCATAAAGTGCAATAAATGGGGTCATTTTTGTTGATGTATGGAAGGATGTGTTATACCACCATTTAGCCAGAGGCAACCATTTGACCCATTTTCTCTGTTTATCAGAGACAAGCAACGAAGACATCCTTCCAAACATTTGTTTACTATCTCATTTTTCCCATCAGATTGAGGATGATAAGACGAGCTATGAGCTAACTGAGTACCAAGACAAGAAAATAATTATGTGCAAAAATTTCCAGTGAAGATGGGATCTCTGTCACTTACAATAATCTTTCGATTTCCATGTAGCTTTTGAATTCTTTCCATAAATGCAATATAAATTGTACTGGGTTTAAATGGATGTGATAATGCACAAAAGTGTGCATACTTGGTAATTTTTTCAACTACCACCATGATGACACTCTTTCCCTCAGACTTGGGTAAAACTATGATAAAATCCATTGAAACCTCCTCCCAACATTGGCTTGGAATGGATAAAGCTTGTAATAGACCCGGGTCTTAATTGTTTCAACTTTATTTTGTTGGAAAACCAAACATTTTGCCACAAACTTTTGAATATCCGATTTAAGGCCATCCCGAAAAAATTCCTTCTTAACCCTGTGGTGAGTTTTTAAAAATCCTGAGTGCCCTCCTAAGGGAGAAGTGTGTAATTCCATAAGAATCTTTTGTTTGAGTTGGGAATTCTTATAGAAGTATAAGCAATCTTTGTACCATAACGAATCATTTTGCCAGCTAAATGTATCAGATGTACTGGAATCTTGTTGTAACTTTTGAATAAGTGCCCACACTTCTTCATCATTCTTCCATTCCTCTCTTGCTTCATTTATCCAATCTAGTTGGACAATAGAAATGGTGCACAATAATGCTTCCACATCCTCATCCTTTCTTGAGAGTGCATCTACCACCACATTTTGCTTCCCTTTTTTGTAGATGATTTCAAATTCATAACGCAACATCTTTCTGACCCACTTTTGTTGCTCTTCAGAGGATAATCTTTGTTCTAAAAAGTATTTAAGGCTATCATGATCTGTTTTTACCTTGAAGTGTCTTCCCATTAGGTAGGGTCGCCATTTCTTTAGTGCATGTAATATTGCCAACATTTCCTTCTCATAAATAGCTTTGTGTAAAAACTTTCCTTTGATTGGATGACTTTCAAAAGTAATGGGTCTTTCATCTTGCATTAGAAAAGCACCAATTCCATTTCCTGAAGCATCACATTCCACAATAAAGGTTTTTGTGAAGTCTAATGTAATTGAGACTGGTGCTTGGCACATTGCCTCTTTAAGATGTTCAAAGGCCTTTGTTGCTTCCAAAGTCCATGAAAATGCATCTTTCTTCAATAATGTTGTTAGAGGTGCTGCTATTCTTCCATAATTCTTAACAAACTTGCAATAATGCTCTGTCAACCCGAGAAATCCTCGCAGATGCTTTATGGATGTGGGGATTTTCCATTCCTTAATGGCTTTAATTTTGCTAGGGTCTACCTTAACTCCTTCATGAGATACAATATGACCCAGATATTCCACCTCTTGGATTCCAAAGAAGCATTTGGATCTTTTTGCATATAATTGTTTCTCCTCCAATAGTTGTAGCACCCTGTCAACATGTTCAACATGATCCTTCCAAGACTTGTTGTAGATTAGTATATCATCAAAAAATACTAACACAAATTTTCTAAGGAATGGTTTGAAATTTGAATTCATCAAACCTTGAAATGTTGAAGGTGCATTGGTAAGGCCAAAAGGCATGACCAAAAATTCATAATGACCTTCATGA
>APFE030882334.1:0-32677 GCA_000404065.3 Pinus taeda | reverse complement strand
TTTCCTTCCATAGAAAATTTGATGAAAGTTTCTTGAAAATTAAAAGCTATTGTACCCAAGGATTGTAGCCATTGGACTCCTAGTACAACATCAGCACCTCCCATTGGAATGGAAAGCATTGGGCTAGTCAATACATATTCTCCATGGATAGCTTGATATTAAGGCACTTTCCAGAGAAATTTATTGTTCCTCCATTTGCAACCATCACTTGACGCTCTGGTGCTGGATATAAGAAGCAATTCAATTCTTTTGCTACCTTACAATGAATAAAATTGTGGGTACTTCCTGAATCAATCAACACTATTACCTTTTTCTTCTTGATTGTCCTTCTATCTTGATGGTTTGAGGAGTGGTAATTCCAGCCAATGCATTACAAGATATGGTCGGATTCATTTTTTCTTTATCTAGGCTTTGTTCCTAGAGTATATCCTCTTCTTTTGACCTTTCTTGCTCATTTTCTTCTTCCTCTTCACAATCTATATAGAATAATTTCTTTTTAGCACACTTATGACCTTTAGTGTATTTGCTATCACAACTGTAACAAAGCCCTTTTGCTCTTTTTTCTTCCAATTGTTGTGGTGTCAACCTTATAGGTTGTGGAAGACTAGGGGCAACAACACTTACGTCTTTATAGTTGTGAGTGGTATGCTTCCTGGTTGCCATAATTTTGCTTTCCATTTTTCTTGCTAACCTGAATGCCTTCTCTAATGAATCAGGTTCCCAAAGGCAAACATCATGTTGATATTATCCTTTAAATTCCATATGAACACATCAATCCTATGCTCCTCTGGAATATTTTTTACTCTTATGTTCATTTTTGGAACTCCTCAATGTGCTCCATTATTGAACCCTTTTGTTTGAGACTTATCAATTGGCTAAAAAAAGTGTTGCTCTTTGTATCCTCATAATGTGTTGTCAATTCTTCCGTAAAAATTACCCAAGTCATAATTTGTTTATGAGAGCAAAGCCATTGATACCATACAAACTGATTTGGTTCCAATATAAAGTTGCAATACGTACCTTTTGTGTGTTTTGCACATTATTGAGATCGAAAAATTGCTCCATTTGTAATATCCATGTTGTGGGATCCTTGCCATCAAACTTCATCGTGTCCATTTTTGGAATATGGTGGGTCTTCAATCCAACATTAGAGTCTATGAAATCATGATTAACATTTCTTTTGTTCTCATCATGAGTTTCCTTTACTACCCTTTCACCATTAGTAAGCATTTCTTGTAGAAACTTTGTCAAATTTGTCTTCAAATCTTCCATGCTTGTTTTTAAACAATCCATCTTAGCTTCTACACCTTTCTTTAAACCATCCATCTTAGCTTCTACATCTTTCTTTAAACCATCCATCTTAGATTTTGTTGCCTTTTGTGCAAGTGACACTTGTTGCACTTGGTCTCGTAATTTGGATATATCATGTTGCATTTCTTCCTCTTCTTCATGAGTCATGCTAGAGCTTTCAGGTTGCCTACTAGGTGTTTTCATTTTCTTTCCTCGGGGCATCAATTACCGATAATAATGCTTTACTATTCCCTTTGAATTCCTTCAAACTAATTTTTCAAACCAAGCTTATGCAAAAATTTAAACAAAACTACACACCTTTTTTCACTTTGTAGGAGCTTGATATTGAATCTGATGTATCTCTATAAGTTCAGATCATCTAGTTCTAAAATTGTGTTCTGTGGTGGCCCTCTGCGCCCTCTTTCCAATGCCACTAGTTTGATCCAATTTTGATTCTCAGGGAAGAGTTATGCCAAATCTCCCACAGTGACCTAGTTATAGACTAGTTCAGTAGTGTGAACTTGTATGATGTGCCACAAGCCACTATTTCAACCTTTGGCTCTGAAAAATATATACAGGAAACCACAGTCCATCCTCTTTCTGTACCTTTTTACCAAATTTCAGTCCGATGCTCAGAGAGAAAGTTATGACGATTTTCCCCAGGTCACCTGTTTGGAATGTAATTTAGGAGTCTGCACAAAGACCAACTTCCTTAGATCATATCTCCGCAAATATAGTGTGAAAAGCTATAAAATTCGGATCTGAGGTTCAGTGCAATTTCCTCTCAAATGGATTTTTTTTTTTTAGCTTCTGAAATGTCGCAGAAAAAAAGTTCTAGAAAAAATGTCACGGTGACATATTTGGAGCAATGAAACCCTAGAATCCAAAGCTCTGATACCAAATGTTATGAAACTAGCTCACAAAAGGATAGAAAAAATAGATCAACACCTTAGAATTCAGCCTCTTCAAGGGGGCAACC
This sequence comes from Pinus taeda, assembly GCA_000404065.3. Lineage (NCBI taxonomy): Eukaryota > Viridiplantae > Streptophyta > Pinopsida > Pinales > Pinaceae > Pinus > Pinus taeda. The sequence continues at coordinate 30,408 of APFE030882334.1, read as the reverse complement.
TCCTTTACATTACATAAATGAAAAATTCTTGGATGATACAAATGACAAAACCTCCTTTCTATATATAGGAGCCTAAGAAGTCGCAATATAACCCAACCGACCTAACAATAATAATATAAAGCCACAAAAATAACAATAGAGGGTTTCTATGGGGCACAATAATAACAATATGGGGACAATAGGGGAACAACAATATTAATAAGGGATACAACTACAATAGTAATGGGGCAATTACTAGTATTATAGGGACCTAACAGTTGTCCTCAAGGTGGAGGATAAGATGGTTTCCCCCCAGGGAGATAATAAACACTAGTTGGGGCGACTTGAGGATTACCTAAATTACCAGAGCCTATGTTAACATATTTGTCTAATGCCAAAGGTGCTTCAAGCAAGGGATTCATGCTCTGAACAGTAGTGATAGATAAAACAAATGACCAAGTGGAACCTTGAAGGGAAGGAGTAGCTCCTGAAAATGTTTTGGTAAGTGACTAGTACCCAGTGGGAACTAGAGGACCACCATACAATAATGACTTTGAAGAGATGGTATACATAAAGGTATTAGTGGTTTGACTCCCAAGAGGAATTTCTGACATTTTTCATCTTGGTGAAAAGTAAAAAGGAGTGCCATAATATGGAATACCTTGACCCAAAAATTCCAAGGGGGTTGAATACCAAGGATCTCGTCGGAAAGGATCAAAATGAATTCTTGGAAAAATTGTTGGTCCACTAGTAGTACTAGGAGTATGTGGTGATTCTTCCTCATCTCTTCCCGTAATATCCTCAATACTAATAAGACCATGAGATAGTTCAGATGTAATTATGAGCTTCATTCGAGGTGAAGGTGGTGCAAGAGTAGGGGCTATAATAGCTTAAGGTGATGCAGTTTCAGAAATACTAGATTCAGGTTCTTCAACTTCTGGTTCAGTTAGTTCTATGTTTGAAATTTCTCTGGTATCAAATTCTTTTTGAATAACTTCAGTAACTTCTGGCCCAAATTGAACTAAGCCTGATTCTACTTCATGAGGTTGAATCACTTTAGTTTCTATTGTCTCAGATTCTATAATTATAGATGTCTTAGGTTGATTTGAGGTTCTAGATCCTATTGATCTTGACTTCTTAGTTTTAATCGTTTCCAATTGACTAGGTGTATATTAAGGGGATAAACCCTGCATTCTATGTGAATTCCTTGGTGAATCAACGACGATGAATTTTTATTAAGAATTCAAATAATATTCACAATCCACACCTAAGTTCTGTAAAAAGTAAAAACAAGTAAATACCACACGCTAGTAATTCTATGAAATCAAACCATGCAAACAAAATTTTCAAAGAGAAATCACTAGTTGGTGATAAAATCAAACGTCATAGAGATCAATGTCAAAAGTGTCTAAAGATAGAGCAGGTGGAACTAGTTACATTGACAATCTGCTTAATGTACACGATTTGGAGCAAGTAACTTCACTTCTGCCATCTCGAGTGAAGAATACCTTCCAAAACGGTCCAAGTGAGTCTAGCTTACATCTGTTCCAAGTATAGGAGAGACTTCCCCTCAGTCATCACCTTGGGTAATAGCCCTAATATTATGGTCTTTAAGGTTACCACTTAAGACAATTTAACCTGAGGGGATAGTCGTAGATCTCACGTACATGCAAGGGCAGAGTAGCAAAGCTCAATCCCCTTGCAGGTTCCTTAGCATGGTTAATCTGAGGTTTACTTCCAAGTGACTGCTAAGTACATTTTGGAATTGGTTTTAATACGTGCAAATCACTCTACCATAGCCAATGAAGTGGGGTCGATCATTCCATTGGGTCTGATATGATCTCGTGCTTAACTCCTTTGTAAGGGGAGCTTCCTAGAGCCAAACTGCAATAAATGGATTTACTCCCTATCAAAAGATTCTAGTGTTTGTTTGTAGCTTTGGAAAGTTAACTTATTTCCCCATTCCAAATCCCTACAACCTGATCTAATATAGGTGGAAATAGCCCTATGATAATAAAAATTCTAGATTGATTTTATTAATGTTGTTTTTTAATGTTGTTACTTACTCAATGGGTAAATGGATGTGAAACTAATGGCGTTATGACCTGACCCAAAGCCTTAATGCAATCGAACATGATATTGTGATCTTTCCATTTCGATGAATTTCTAATTAGGGTAAAGAGAGAGTATTTTCAAATTTTCAAAGAAAATGCAAAAACTCTTAAATTTCCAATATCCCTTTTCATGAATGCAAATTTTCAGCATTGAATGACCCAAGTGCAGAAATTAACTTTTAAAATTTCAATTCGCCCAATAACTCAAAAACCATGAAAGTTTCCTTTAATATACAATCATTCAAAATTTTCATAATGCATGAGGAAATCAATCAAATCCTTAAAAATGAATTTTCTCCACTGAATGCTATGAATTTGATGTTGTATAGAGTACAATTTTGAAAAACTCCAACATTGAAAGAAGAAATAGATTTTCGTTCCAAGTTCAGCAAAGAAGAACTTTCGTAAAAAATACTCATTCTCGAAAAACATTTCTTTTTATTAACGAAATAATATTTCACAAAGGAGTAAAATAAACACTAGATTTGATTTGTTTGAAAGAAGAAAGACAAGAAGACATAAAATCAAGAACAACCAATCCTTGTTTTGATAGATCTGCAAAATACACGATGAAGCTTTTACCCTAATTCATGAAAACAAGAAATTTTCAAGAAGACTCTTTCATGACACTTAATTGAGCTGCCAAAGACTTTCTGAAGGTGTAAAAAAGTCTAATCAAGCATAAAAACAAATTTCTTGGACTTAGTGAAAAGAAAACTCAAATTTTCAAAAATGTCAGGTATGTATGCAAGCAACAGTTTGATCCAGTGCACATACGTAATGTTGCTAAAGGCTTGGTGCATAAATATACGATCTGTGGCTAAAGATAAAGTGCACACTTCAGGAAAATTTTAGAAAAAATAAAAATAAACTAAACAAATCACAAAATCCAAACTCTTGATATCTTCCATACACTCATATAGATCTATGAGAAAAGTTTCAAAAGTTAAAACAAGGAGATGTTGAAGAATGAGACCATTCCCCAGTATGGTCGCCAATTTGTTAGGTGAACTAATCCTTCTTTCATACAAGATGGACCTCCATAGGTTTCCAACAAAACCTAGTAACAAACATGACAAGAATTGCTACCTTTCCTTAGCCTATGACTGATTGAAACAAGTAGTATGCGAAGAATCACCCACCGATTTAACGAAGTGCCCGTCGAAGTCCTTTTAGTGCTTTCCACAACTAGCTTTTCCCCAATTCCTTAGAGGCTTTCCCAAATCTTTCCACAACTTCTCCATGATGCTCCAAAAGAGATCTGCATACACAAAAAGATTCAAAAGGACCAAAGCATCTTGAATATAAAATTAAAGGTAAATGAAGTTCTTAACTTGGCATACATTATAAGTTAAACCAATAATTAGTTATAAACCATGTGAGTGATCAAGGAAACTCACAAATAACATCAAAATATACATGATTATGAAAGAACAATTGCTTTGTATTGAATTCAAAGGAGAACAAGCTTCCAACCTAGTTACCTTGATGTCACAAGCCTCTTCCCATGATCTCCAACTTTCTCCTTGGATGAAAAACCTTTTAGCCCTAGTTTAACAAGGTAAGCCTACCTTCAGTTATCTCTCCAACCCTTTGGCCTATGTTTGATTTATGGGCCAAGAGGAGGAGGTTTGAAATCCTCTTCCTATGGGATGAGATCCTCAAAAGGTGGGATAGTGGATCCAAAAAGAGAGGGAATTAGCTCCATGATGAGATGGATCAGGCTTGGTAAGCATCAACTTGAAGATTTTAGTTGGGAAGGATTTTACTAACAAATCTTCTAGATTTAACTTTTGATTTTTTACTTGTGTTGAGTCATGTGCGCAGTCCATAGTGCAAGACAGAGTGTACTTTTGCACGGACTTTAATGGTCAAGTCTATGTATGTGCAAAAACTTGCTAGGGAACTGCGCAGGCAATCAAAAATATGTTTTTGAGCCTTGTAGTCCAGAAATTTCATTCTCTTTGGGATTGTTTAGGTTCTAGCCTTGCATGGGAATGCTTTGGAACACTTTTATGGATAATGAACGGTCTGTATTGACAGTCATTTGCCTAATGGAGACACAATGACATGTAACAAATATGCAAATTGTAAAATGTTTGAAAATATTTCTGTAAAAATATTTATATTTCTAATGGTTTTATATTAGTCTATATAAAATTTGGTGATTCTTAAGGTAAAATAATTTTATGCTATAAATTTGGGTGAATATATTTTTGAAAAAATCAAAATTGGTGAATCTTGTTTTTCTTAAAAACATTCAAAATTTGCCCATCTGCTAATATTAGCCCCTAAAATTTTCCTTGCTTCTATTCCTATTATGGTTTATTCTTTAAATGATGCCAATGAGGATGAAAATACATATTTACTTGCTCGCCTTTAAAATTATTACATCTAACATGAACCTACACTAGCACCATAGTTTCAACCAAGAAGCAGTTAGTGATATTACAAATCAACTCAAACTCATCCACAACTCCATCGAGACTCCTTTCTTTTTGTTCAATATTTAGAGGCTCATGATCCCGAAATAATTGTAGAAGCTTCAATCCATCCATAGTGGGAAATAGCAATGCATGAGTAATAGCGTTCCTTGATGGTAAACTATACTTGGTAACTTGTAACTCTTCCAAAAGGAAGAAAACTTGCCATATGCAAATGGATGTATAAAATTAAGTATGCATTAGATGGGAATGTTCTAACAAATAAGGCTCACTTAATTGGTAAAATATTCTCTTAAGTTGAAGGAATTGACTACAGCTAAACCTTCTTCATTGTTGCCAAAAAGAATTCCATTTGCCTTGATCTAGCCCTTGTTGTTGTTGAATTTTGTAGCTATGGTTGGTCTTCATAATTAATATTTTAACCCTTGAAATATATGTAATTATTAATGCAGGACATATTCTTCATGTCAGTTTCAAAAGATAAAATTTTGAATTTTTGGCTCTAAACAAAGTCAAGTCAGCCCTCCAAGACATCAAGTCTACCCAATTGAAGAGACACCCATTTGACCATCCAAAAGTCTATATATAAGGCACTCAACCTCCTCCTTCAAGAACCATTTGATCTCACACACAACAATATATCTTATAGGCATCGAAGCGAAGAAGAAGAAGAGAAGAACATAAGAATGATGAAGACATCTCAAGCATATTTTATCTCTATCTCTTTGACCTTGAACATGTGGTTTCTCTCTTCTCTTGTAGGTTCACACATGTAAATTTCTGGGCATATTCTGGGTAGTAGGTTTGAAATTTCTAGGTAGCAGGGGTTGAGTTTCTCGGAGGCTAAATTTCAACCTAGGCAGATCAGACAAGGCTGAGTTTTTTGGGAAGATTAAAGACTTGACAAGAGGGTTGTTTGACCAAGTTTGACCAAAGTTGAATTGATGGTTATTTTGCCCTTTGTACTTGACCAAAAGAATTAGATGTGTCTCTAATTGAACTAAATAATTTGTCTAAGGAAAAGGTTGTTGGGTTTCCCCCCAAGTGGGCTTTCGCAGGGTAAATCTTGTGTTATCTTTGTGCATTTTGATATATACTATCTTATTTCTTTTATGGTTGAATTTTAGAAGTGTAATTTCTTAATAATAAACTGGAAGTGCTAAAATCATATTTACATCATTCGAAGTAATTATCAGTTTTTTTCAAAAATTAGTGGTTGTACCTATTACACTTGGAAAATCAGCAGTTGCGTCACATGGATGGAAATTCCATTAGATAGAAACTAAATCCACCTACTTGCATGTGGATTTACAAGAAGAAATATAGATGGAACAACCTCTTGGCTATGTCCAAAGTGAGTCCAACCATGTTTGCCACCTTAACAAATCTTTCTATGGCCTTAAACAATGTTCTAGAGTTTGGTATGTCAAATTCATTATCTTTCTTGACACCAACTTCTCCAAATGTCATTTTGACCCCAATGTCTACACCAATAAAGTAGCAAGCCATCTCATAATCCTCGTTATTTTTGTTGATGACCTTATCCTCACTAATAACCATTCAAAATATTTAACCCATAGGAAATCAAGCCCAAAGAAGAAGTTTACAATAAAAGACTTATGCTATTTGCATTATTTCATTGGCCTTCAAATGTTGCAAACCAACAAAGGCACTTTTCTTTCTCAATCTAAGTATGGTTGTGACCTTAATTTTCATTTTCACTTGGAAGATAATAAATAAACCCCTTCGCCCTTTCAGTTTTGAGTCAAACTTACTATCGCCTTCTTTACACCCAAATTTGATGCCACTTTGAACCATGAATTAGTTGGTAGTCTGTTATATTTGATTCATACCCATCATGATATTTCATTTGTTATTGGTCTTATTGCCTAATATATTCAAATATCCCATGAAAGTCATTAGAAAGCAATAGAAATGATACTTTGATGTATCTGAGGTACAATTCGGTTTGGGATACATTACAACTCAGAGGGAACTCATTTTTTGGTTGGTTTCATTGATTAAGATCTGGTTGGCAACCTTGATGATTGGGATTCTAATGTAGGTTATGTTTTCATTATTTGTTCTAGACTTGTCACTTGGCCTTGTAAGTAGTAGGTTCTTGCTCTTTCTTCAATTAAAGAAGAGTATCAAGCAACAATTAATACAAGTCAACAAGTATTGTGGCTCTAGTACATCCTTTTAGATTTTGGATTCCAACAACAACATTCGAGCACACTCTCTCGTAATAGTCAAAATCCCATCAAGCTTCCCAAAGATATATTTTAGCATCAACACATTCAACAGATTGAGCTACAAATGCAATTCATTAAAAAGATCATTCATGGTCAAATTATTAAAGTGTTTTCCCTACAAATAATCAAGTTCCAGACATTTTTAGAAATTCTCTAATAAAATTGAAATCTTTTAAACTTTGATTTATATTTAAAGTTCAACAAATTATGAAATTCTCTAATAAAATCGAAATCATTTAAACTTTAATCTATGTTTACAATTCAACAAATTATCATTTAAAAGAGATAGTCTTTAATATCTCTCTCTTTACATTCATATGTAAAAACTAAATTTAACTTTAATTAAATTAAATTAAGTTATTTTATACCCTCCATCCAAATAGGAATAGCACTAGATAGGAATGGATTGATCTAGAAAAGAAAAGAAGGATTGCAGGATTAACATGATATTTTGGTTATAAAAATAATTAATTTTTACTTCACGAATTGTAAAATTGTTGGTAATAGATTCAGATGTTAAAGTATGAGAGGATGCAAAGAGATGAAAAAATTATTATAATGTAATTGTATGTAAATGTAAACTCCAAATATATTGAAATAAGCTATATGAAAATGCCCATACATGCAATGTTCGTCTAATTGAGAAAGTCTAGCATGCAGGAGAACTGGAAAGGTTTTAAAAATACCCAATGTGAATTTCCATAACTAAGAAAAATAAAACGTTGAACACCACTTTCCAATCTCTACATTACACTGCTTTTAACTTACTAACACGATAGATGACCGATCTGTTCTGGCGGTAGCAACACCATTGGGCAAAAGTGGAAAACTTGACAAACGCAAACGCATACGCATTTAACCAGACATTATTACAAATCCTGCCTATTATATTTTTCTATAAATCCCTAAACACAGTACCTATCATGCAAAAACTGACAATTGTTATAATATTTATTCAGCTCCCTCTGCTGCAACTGCCTCGACTCCATCAACTTCTGGTACTTTCTCATTTAACTTCTGGTACTTTCTCATTTTCCCCATTGGCTACTGAATCTAATTTGTCTACAGCAGCCTCTTCATTACCCTCAGAATCATCTTCTTTGGCTGGAGGGGCTTCAGCGGATTCGACCTCAGGCTCCGATTCTTTTACATCCTTGGGTTTTTCTGTCACTTCTGCAGCTGCAACTTCAGGAGTTTCTTCTTTTGCTTCATTGGTTTCTTTGATCAGACTTTCCTCTGCAACAGGTTGCTCAGCAGCAGTTTCTCCCGCTTCCTTGGTTGAAGTTTCTTCAACTCCATTGGCTTTTTCTTCGACGGGCTGATCTGGCACGCTCTCCGCTGCTGAGGCTTCATCCACTTTTTCCACAGTGGGAGTCTCCTTGGCAGCAGAATCCTCATCTGGGACTGATTTTTCTTGAGGTTCCGATACAGCTGGACTAGGATCGACAGGTTTTTCCTCGGTGGTTACAGCACGAGAAACCTGCACGCAGCGCAACATAGGTTTATGATTAAACTGTGTTATTCTTGAATCTGCAATCGATATAAAGATGTCTTGTTTAAGTCGGTAATTTCGCTACAATTTTGTTAATGGAAAAATAATCACAATTAACAAATTCAGATCTATGATCAATAAAAATATTGTTTGGATTTAGCACTAATTTTTTCAAATTGAAAGTGATCATAATTAATGTTACATTAGCTGATCTATATAGTATAATATAAAACGGCATATTAACAGTTATACAAATTATTATCACTACTCGTTTGAGGATTGAGTTATAGTAAAATTTTCTACTATTAGAAAAAATATATATAATAAAAACAGATAGACTTTCGAGCATACCTCAACGGCTGCCATGGCTATTAGATTCGAACAAAAAAACTGCTAAAGCTATAAACAAGGAGGTCGATCCTATGCAGTTGTAAAGATGGTTAACTGCAGAAATTTTTCTGAAGAAGCAGCCGGGTGATGAAACTTGAGGAAAGTATTTGGATGCTAAACAAGCACCCGGGGCGAACTATTTATAGTAGCAATAACCCTACGGGAAGGGAAAAAAAGTGGAACTTATACAACTGACAGGAAGCGACAGGCAAAAACTATAGCATATGAAATATCACGTGGCATGGCAGTAGCACAGATTTGTATAATGTGGCGCTTAGCGTATCAGGACGCTTAGTCGGTGGATCGTAAAGGGTACAGACGTGGGCTGGCTCACTCATTTCAGCGCCATAGCCCGTGACCCTTCCACATGGAGCAGGCTACTTTTGAAGATTTCTTAGGGTTTTCCCGGGAACCGTGAAAGGAGAGGGGCCCCTCATAGGTGGTGGATGCATGATTAACATCTTTAAGAACAAGGAATTTTATTATTATGGTTTTGATCTCCAATGATACCAACTTTTCCTAAAGTACCAATAATCAAATATTTTCTAAAAGCACCCATGATGAGATCCCAAGGGAATAATGGGGCAAATCTTTTTATAATGATTTAGAAAATAAAGCCTTATAAGCTAAGGTCTAAATCTTCCTTTTACACTGATGGAAGGTAACCCCTTTGCAAATTCCAAGGCCTCATGAAAATATTCCTTTCTTATGAACTTGCTTTATATGGGCAATCACTCCTTCCCACTGAGGGAATAGAATCTTGTAAAGGCTTAACTATGTTTATGCCATCCAATGTTATGTTTATGCCGATGTTCATGATTAACTGTACTATTAGGGTCCTAATCAATTGGTTAAGTTTTAACTAATCAATTTTTATTTACAAAAATAATGTTTTAATTCTAGATTTATATTAGGATTATTTTTTTTAAGATTAGTTTGAAAATAAAAATAAAAATATAACATCAATATAAAAATTATTAAAAAAAAATGATAATTTTTTTAATTAAAGCATTACCATGTTGTTAGTTGTTTTTTAACCTAGTTGTTATTCTTATTATATTTAATCATATAAAAACATAATAAGAAGTGGAAACTATATTTTATAATAATAAAAAGAAGATTTTGTGAGACAAATTCCTTAAAATGCAAGAACTCTAATTCTAACATGAAGTTAGGTTTGAGTGTAACATTATGCTTTATACATTAAGGCAAAAAAATAGGTGGAGTCTCACGCCATAACATTTCTCTCATTGTTTCATTTTACTATTTTTAACTCATTAGAAAGAGAAATTATCATTGAACCTTCATGATGAGAAACCCTTGGAAAAAGTGCCAAAAGTACAAATATAAAATGTTGTTATTATAAGGATCATTTATGAGATGACCTTGGGCAACCACTTGGATTCCCTCATAAGAAAAAAGATAAGTTTCTTTTAAAAAATGGAGGTGTATTTTCTAGATTGGTTTCCCTTGTGAAAGAGATACCATGCTTTGACTACAGAAAAGTATTACATATTTTACTAGTGGGTGCTCAACTTGCTTGTCCATGATCCATCCAACTATAGTTTACTAAATGCAATCAAGTTTTATCTTTGTAGTGGTCAGATGCTCTACCACCTTTAAGCCATCCAATGGAGGTAGAAAGTATGGAGAAAATAGATCCACATTAAAGACATGGTGTAAACAAAAAATAAATAAAATTCAAAATCAAAAGAACATTTAACTACATCATTCATGCTAGTATGAGGACTATATTAAATTGTACATATCATCTTTTGGGGTCCTATATGTAATTATTTCTATATGTGCAACCATACATTTTCACCAACTAGAAACTTATAGAACCCAACATTGATCATGTTGTTGATTCTACTTGGTATGGGATTACTATAAATATCATGAACTTGTTATTCAAAGCACTATGTTTTTTCAACAATTTTGGTTGCATTTTTTACCTTGTTCTATGCATGGGAGGACTCTTCTTATGTTGATGTAGTAGGAGGAATTACATCAATAAGAGCCAATGAGTGGATCCATGAGCACACTTGAAAAGGGATATGACTATTAGAATCTTGAAGAAATTTGTTGTAGCCATTGATGAACAAAAGAAAGGCTTCCATCCCACGTATCTGGTTGATTAGAGTTGTACATTTTCAATATTCGTACAATCATCTTGTTGACTACCACTATATGTCCATCACTTTTGAGAATTGAACAAAGTTGATGTGGTTTTGGTTTTGATTATGTATTTTAGGTATGAAAATTCTCACATACAATATATCTAATAATACCATAGTGAATCCCCTTTACTTGATTATTTAGAAATACCCTTAAGTTAGAGAAACAAATTATAATTGGTTGTCTTACGAAAGGAACCCATTGATATTCACTTTCCTTTTAAGGTTTGGTTAACCACTTAATGAGCGAAGCTCAAAATACAATAAACTATGCACCCTTTGTAAGGAGGACTCTACCCTTATTTGTAGCTAGTTAAACAACCATAATCATAACAAGCTTCAAACTACATAATGGATCTTCTTTAATGAGGTCCCACTAAGCTTATGCAATATTAACTATGGTAGCAAGTCTTATGTGATAACAACAAGCATAATGGACTTAGTTGTAGTGTCCTACCTTGGCAAGGTTAGTTTTGTGACACTTAAAGAGAGTGATTTTGATGTAATGATATAAGATTGTGCATGACAGACTTATATACATGACTATATGATATAGACCTAGTTTGGGTCACCTGGTTTCTATGTGCTTATGATAATATCTATCATTGTGTGTATAAGAACTGATTTTGGTTAAGAGCATATTATCCATGTTTTCTCTTTTGGTATCCTAATTTGGACATATGTGTATGACATGGATGGTGGTCCAAGATTGAGATACATAGATCCATGGATGATCATGGTTATGTTGAACATATGGTTAATTATGATTAATGGATAATATATGATTTGTATGATTCTATATGCATAATATTGTACTATGAAGGATGTGGCAGGGGACCTAGTTATTTGTAAACCATGATGCTCAAATTATAAATGACTGTGGTAGTCATGCTACATGATTTGTATGATTATATGTACTTAATATTTTCTTGAGCAAGATGTGTTAGGGTACATGGTTATTGGCAAACAAGGATGCTTGAATTATAAATGAATGTGAAAATCATGATACAATATTTGTATGATTATATATGCTTAATCTTGTATTGAGTAGATATGATAGGGGACATGGTTATTTGGAAACAAGGATGTTCAAATTATAAATGGTTACAAAAGTCATTTCTCCATAGCCAAAATGACTATGGAATTCATGCACAATCTTTGGTAAAATGTGAATAAGTTAATTATGAAATTCATTGGATTCCTTTGATCTATGATATTGTCATGTGTGTAGGTCTTGAAACAATGCCTTACCAATGAATCATCATATGGTTATGAGCTCACAATTAGTACCTTAAGGTGAAGCATGAAGTTTCAAAGTAGAGTAGATGATAAAACATGGAAATTAGGGCTCAGAGTCCTAAATCCATGAAAGATAAAGACGTGGCATCTTGGATCTATAATAAAAGGATTAGGATGTGGAGTCCTAAATCTATGGAAAATAAAGACGTGGACTCTTGGATCTATAATAAAATTATTGGAACATGGATTCCTAAATATTTAAAAGATCAAGGTGTGGAATCTTGTATCCTCGGAGTAGATCAGGGCGTAGAGTCCTCAATATACTAAGGCAAGGAGATGCATGCAATAGGGATGTGGAATCCCTATTTTTCTGGAAGAAAAATGCCACTCATGGGCAGCTTAGGGATGAATTTCCTTAATAAAATGTCATTTCCGACAATTTTGGAGTGACTTTATGAAGATAGAAAGTCATGTCTAGCATCTAAAGTATGAATTTCCAAAAAGAGTAAATCCCCTTCAATCAATGGGTAATCAAGTATAGTTGAAGGAAAATCAGTTAGATTATCATTATTCAATCCTAATAATTCAATATCGACTTAATCCTCAATATTATTAACATTAATATTATTATAATTATCTTTTATGAGACTATGATATTATTATTAAAAGGGAATTAAAAGTCACCTTCATCTCCTCATTCACTTCACACCTCTCTCCTTGATGACTCTCATGTCTCTATGTAAATCTCTTCCTCTTTTAACAATACATTACACTCTCTTTTATGCACTCATCAAAGAATGCAATATTCCTCTTACACTCATTAAAGACATGTCATAAAATATTTCTCTTACGCCCTCTTTAGTGCATATGTTACACTCTCCTTAACTAAGGCATGCATACCTCTCCTTAATGGCATGAGTTACACTCCCATAAATGGAATACAAGGCATGCATATTACTCCTACTCTCTGACAAGAATATTTTGCTCCTCCTATATATGTGTCTCATGTATTCTCACTTGTGGGAGTTGCATGGTGATACCAAGAGTTTGAGAGATTTGAATAAGATTGTGAGGGAGAGATTTGGAGAGTGGCCAAATGCTAATATAAACTACTAAGTATCTCTACCCAATGGAGTTGAACATGAATGGTATTGAGAGGAAGTAAAAATTATCTTCCTCAGCTTGCCTTGTATATCTCTCTACTACTATATTTTGGTATTCCATGTGATCTCTTACAGCTCGGAGGTTCTAGGGGGTGAATTTATCCCTGGATTAGTTGGGTGGAAAATTGGATGGTTTAACTGGGTTGGTTAATGGATCAAAGATGGATCATATTCTCACCGATTGGAGTTGAATATCTCTTCAGGTATAATTTTTGTTGTCCTAAAATTATAGTATAGTTTTAGCATAAAATAAAAAGTAGAAATTTAAATTATTGTAAGAATCTAATTTTGGTTTAAGCTTATGTTATTTGGAAGCTTATTAGATAGTTGAAAATCAAGGCTATGAGTGGTTTATATGAAGGGATGTTTTTATCTCAAGATGTAATGGAATTATTATTGGTATAGTCGATTGTACTAACATTGGTATTGTAGAATTTGAGAAAGGAAATAAAAATATTGATGAAGATAATTGCAATAAAGAAATTTCGAAGGACTTGGGTAAGAGTTTCATGAGTTATGGTTTTGTTTCAAGTAACTAGAGTCATGTTTTAGAAAGAGTTCCAATATATTTTGCAAAGTGTTTGACAAAATCCATGAATGGGAAATGTTATTATTTATTTTAATCATTATGCATGAATAAGTGTTAGCTTGAAACCTACTAAATCCGAAAATGGATGCATACCTGAAATATACCTGGAGGATTCACTAGATCTATCAATAATATAAAAATGCTAAAAAACAAACATATGGAAGTCAAGAGTTTCAAAGAGAATCATTGAGGTAATTTTCAATCATTATGTATTGCAATAGTTTAGGATGCTTTCCATGTGTTTGTTGGAATGATTGAATGAAAATAATGCTTGATGAATCTCAAAGCCCTTCAATTCACTTACAGTGGATGAAATGATTTTGAAATGAATTTAGATAATACATAATTAATTATAATTTAATTATAGGTTGTTATTTGTTTTTCATAGTTGTAGATTCAAAATTGGATGCCATCTGGTTCACAAAAATTGTAAATGAAATCCCTGGAGTCACCATATTTGCTAGTTTTTAAAAATTCATCTATGTGTTGTTTCGTAGCGATTCAGGACAAACATTAGGGGGTATATGTGCCATATGGACCTGTAACCCCTGATTTTATTCCCAAAAAAATATTTTTCAAAACTTGAATCGTAAGTCTAGGTGATTTTGTAGATTGCTACTATTAGTTATGTGCACCTGTTATCGAGTCTTTTATGAAAGTCTAAGATTATTTAGTCCTTGTTTCAATATGCCAACATTTGAAGTTTCAATTTCTGAATTTTATGAGATAAATAGGTTGAAGAAGAATCTCAAATTCATTGTTGCCACGTGTTTGAAAAAATGCCTCAATGGATTTTGATTTCATGCTTGCAAATTGTTTGTCAAAAGGACTCAATGGTTGTACATTGCATATTTGTTAAGTGTTTGTCAAAAGGCCTGAATGGCTATAGATTTTGTGCATATAAATTGTTAGATTTAAATTTTTACTACTGTCGTTTTTTTTATGAGCTAGAAATTTATGATTAGATTATTTAATGGATGTAACTTCCTATGTCTGTAAGTTTTTAGTATGAATGTCAAAAATGAATTTAATAATTTTTTGAAGTGTGAATCGAGAATGGCATAGTTGATACTTTTATTATCTAAAGCTTTCATGAAAAAAAAAGGGGGTTATTGTTGGAAACAATTTTATAGTGACTAATTCTTTAGGAATTTGTGCAAGTGAGCATAATAAGTTTCCTTTGAGCTACATGTATTCATGGGTGCATTCTTGTGCTTCAATGACTGTAGAAAACAATTACTTGTGCCCAATTTATGGAAGTCCATTATTTTACTTGGCATTTTTTGAATAATAATATGATTCTAGATTGTTAACAGTAGTTGCTCTTGTTGCAACATTCATTATACAAATCATGATTGAAGCATTACCTTAATAATTGAGATTGATAATTTTTAAATGATGAGTTTGGAAATGTTGATGAGTTAATATATTTTGGGATTCCATTACATAAATATATCATATTTATTAGATTTATTGATGAAGAGAGGCATATTCTTCCCTCAACTGCCTTGCTATAGGTATGTTAATACTCGTACACTTATATGTGATTTTTGTAATAGAAGCATGATATTTTTGTAGTTGTGATATCAAGAGTCAGTAGGTGGATCTTATTTAGCATAATCTAGGAAATAAAATAGGTTGATCTAGATTAATGTTCACACATGATATTATGGTGGAATGTATTTCCAATCTTACATAGAGCTCATGTACAATTATGAAGAGAATACATGCTATCATCTTTTAAACTTGAGAAGAAATGTGTTTTAAAATTGGTTTTAAGGCAAAGTTATTCCTCACTATTTATGTGATATTCTTATATTGAAATAGATGAAAGGACATGATTACATGATAACTAAGTTCGTAATGCAAATAATAATAATAATAATAATAATAATAATAATTGAGTATTCGTGATTAATGTGACCTCTACTTTTCTATATTATTGATTGTTGGTAAGGTGGGACCTTGCATATGGTATCAGAGCAAGCTACAACACTAGGGCCTAATGGGCCAAGATGATTACTTGTAGGTTGATGATGTATGGATGTTGATTTTGCATGAATGTTGAGCTGTTGTCTTTGTTGACTTGGAAGTATATAGGTTGCATAGGGGATATTATTATTATTATGTCATTTAGAAACTCATGAGAGAAAAATAATGCTTTCTTATATTCCTTTATATTTTGTTAAGACAAATTATTAGAATTATGTTAAAAGACTTAAGACATGTTGGGAAAGGATGTGCTTGAGAAAGTTGGGGTTAAACCCAAGCATGTGAATGGCTTGATTGTCAATTGATGAGTGAGATAGGTGGAGTGCATGCATGGTTGCATATATGTTTAATGCATAATTATCAATGTGATATGTGCTTAGTAGCAATATTTACTAGTTGAAATCGTATCTACCAACAGAACTATTGGTTTAATATGGACTATAGTATGATGACCTTGGTGTGTAAGCTTTGGGAATGTGTAACAAGTGTAAGATTGAGATTCAATTAACGTGATGATTGAGTTTATCATGTCAATTTTGACTCTTTTCTTATCTACACTAATGGAAACTTAACATAAGCTATCTTGAAGGATGTCACTTTTAACTGTGAATGTAGATTCATGAGTAATGTATGTGCATTAATTTGATGTGTTAAAATATTATTCGAGAATACATTATTAATGGGTAAGAATTAAATTCCTATGATTTATTTGACATGATTTTGTGTAGTTTTGGTTGACATTATATAACTTGAAATTAATCAGATACCAGGTTGTGGTATGGCCTTCGTAATAAAGAAGAGGCTTAAATGACTTGTGCATCAATGGTTTTGGAAGCCATTTTAACGAACACTTGAAGGTTATGTTTTTGTCAAGTTATGTATGGGTGTGGAATCCATACTAGAATATATCTATGAGATAATGTATGGGTGTGGAATCCATACTAGCATATATCTATCAGGTAAGGTGTGGGTGTGGAATCCATACTAACATATATTTATGAGCTAAGAAATTATTCTAGTTAGAATGAACAAATTATTTAATGAAATATCATAGACATGATTAAGGAGGATTGATTATGTGTAATTAAAGTTAAATGGATAGAGGTTCGTAACATGAATTTTTTTATATTTAAATCCATTATTTTCATTTTATTACAAATGAAGATACTAATATTGGTATAGTGAACACCATTCAGTGGTTTAGAATGTTTGGAATAACTGATTTTGATATATGGAGTCAGTGCAAACTAGGTATCTATCCTCTAGTATTGTAATTCTTTTGTATATGTTGGATTTAGGTAGAACTAAATTCATTTTCAAATTCTTGAAATGCAGAAAAATATTATTGTGATAAGTTGGTGAAATATCTTTTCTATTGGTTTAAGACAAATTAGGTCTAGGAAATGCCATAATAGTCTCCTTAATGATTTATCAATTGCATATTGGTGGAATTCTATTTAACTAAATTAATTAGAGAAATTATGAGGATTGAACTCATGAACAACTCTAAACTATTGTTAGTTAGGCGATCAAGTCAAAATTCATATTGTTTATCAACTTGATGAACTTCTTTCTTGGAATTTGTTTAACTTGTAAATTATTAAGAGAATAACATGTCTAGAAGATAAACAATTTATTTGGTGAGAAATTGTTTTATTGAAAAGTATGTGATTAATGAAAAGCTTATTTGAGTTCTTTTTTCACAAGAATATGTGCTTGTGATATTTTTATGAAGGAGAGTAAGATCACATTTTGATGAATTGGAATTCTTGCATGATTTAGAAGCCTAAGATGATTGTATTGTATGTGGAATGGAATAGGTTGTTGGAATTAGTAATTTGTGCTTGGATATATAGTTGTATGAGTAGATATTAGTCCTACAAAAGGTTGTAATCTTCTGAGACGGTGGTAATTCTCTTTAAAACAAAAGAAGAGGGGGGCTTAGCTTTAGGTTTGAAATTCCCTCTTGATAGTCTAAATATTATTTAAATTCATCAAGTTTCTTTAGATTTTGAGAAATGCATGGTTTTCATAGCTTGTTTTTGCATATGTGTTAATAGTAAGGAATAAGACCTAAAACCAAATGAATTGATTAATTACTGAATAGAAATCATGAGCAATATTATTGTTGGAAAACAAATTTACTTACAATTATCAAGGTATATTCAATAATATAGATAAAATAATTGCATAATTATGAGAGTTTTTTTATTATAAGTCGCTTTCAGAAAGATATAGTTAATTTTATTTCAGAATGAAGATCTTTTAACATAGTCAATCATAGTTGATTCCCAAACAAGAGAAGTGAATAATAATGAATATTATTGGAACAAAGGAATGGTCTATAATACATAAGTGGATCAACGAGGATTGTATAGAACCTTAGCTTGTTAGTTAGAAAAAAAGAAATTGGTGTCTTGAACCTCAAATTGTGATTTTTCCTAAAGAGTAAATATTTAGTAAAAACTATAGGTAGATCCTAAAGATTTTGATTGCAAGTATGTCTTATGGAATGAGAAGGGAAAACTTGAATTAAGAAGACATAAATAAAGTGGGATGTAAGAGTGGGTTTTATATATGACGTCAGGTTTTTTTGTGTAGTTTTACTAACAATTGTATGTGGATGATTTTATGATTCTTGTACGCAAATTTGATTGTGATATGGGATGGACCATAATTGTTGTTGATACAACCAATGTGTGAGCTACTTATAGCTTGGCAAGCTCAACATACTATAGAACCAAGAAGATGACACATGTAGGATTCATGCATATTATGAGAAAGAAAAACATATAGAATATCAAATTATTATAGTTAACTTAAGTAGATTCCATGTCAATTACATAAAACCGTATTTTGATATGGTGTTATAAATTGTATGGATAGTTTTGATATAGAAATATTTGGCATTTTATATCAAAACATGCCTAATATGGCATGGATATATTCTCTATCAAATTAAGAATGTTATGTTTTGGTTTTCATGGAGTTGCTTCCAATTTAGTAAACATTAAACTATGGATTAGGATGAAGAAAAAGAAATAAAATAAATATACATAACTTCAACACCTTATTGATAGGAGAATCAAAAAGAACTAAGTATCTTATAACTGTAGGAAAAACTTTGGGCCAAGTTTAGCCCAAGAGGAGGAGTATGTAGTGTCCCACCTTGGCAAGGTTAGTTTTGTGACACTTAGAGAGGGTGACTTTGATATAATGATATAAGATTATACATGATAGATTTATGTACATGATTATATGCTATAGACCTAGTTTGGGTCACTCGGTTGTTGTGTGCTTATCATAATATCTATGGTTGTGTGTATAAGAACTGATTTTGGTTAAGAGCATATTATCGATGTTTTCTCTTTTGGTATCCTAGTTTATAAACATGTGTATGACATGGATGGTAGTCTAAGAATGAGACACATAGATCCATGGATGATCATGGTTATGTGAAACATACGGTTAATTATGATTAATGGATGATATATGATTTTTATGATTATATATGCATAATGTCGTACTAAGTAGGATGTGGCAGGGGACATGGTTATTTGTAAACCAAGATGCTCGAATTATAAATGATTGTGGAAGTCATGATACATGACTTTTATGATGATATATGATTAATATTGTATTGAGAAGGATATAACAAGGGATGTGATTATTTTAAAACAAGGATGTTCAACTTATAAATTCCTATGGAAGTCATTTCTCCAAAACCAAAGTGATTGAGGAAGTCATGCACAATATTCAATAAAATGTGCATAGGGTAGTTTTGAAATTCATTTGATTCCTTTGATCTATGAGATTGTGATGTGTGCAGGTCTTGGAACACAACCTTACCAATGAACCATCAAATGGGTATGAGCTCACAATCAGTAGCTTAAGATCAAGCATGAAGTTTCAAAGTAGAGTAGATGATAAGCCATGGAAATTAGGGCGTGGAAACCTAAATCCATGAAAGATAAAGGCGTGGAGTCTTGGATCTAAAATAAAAGGATTAGGGCGTGGAGTCCTAAATCCATGAAATATAAAGACATGGAGTCTTGGATATATAATAAAAGGATTGGGACACAGAGTCCTAAATATTTAAAATATCAAGGTGTGGAATATTGGATCCTTGGAGTAGATCAGGGCACATAGTCCTTAATCTACTAAGGCACATAGATGTATGTAATAAGGATGCGGAATCCCTATTTTCTGGAAGAAAAGTACCACTCATGGGTAGCTTAGGGATAAATTTCCTTAATAAAGTCTCATTTATTACAATTCTGGAGTGACTTTATAAAAATAGAAATTTATGTCTAGCATCTCAAGTATGACTTTCCAAAAATAGTAAATCACCTTCAATCAATGGGTAATCAAGTACAGTTGAAGAAAAATCAGTTAACTTATCATTGATCAATCCTAATAGTTCAGCATTGACTTAATACTCAATATTATTAACATTAATATTATTATTATCTTTTATGAGACTATGATATTATTATTAAAAGGGAATTAAAAGTCACCTTCGCCTCCTCAATCACTTCACACCTCTCGCCTTGATGAATCTCATGTCTCTATGTAAATCTCTCTTTTTTTTAATAATAAATTACACTCTTATGCACTCATCAAAGAATAGAATATTCCTCTTACACTCATTAAAGACATGTCATAAAATATTCCTCTTACACTCTCTTTAATGCATAAGTTATACTCTCCTTAACTAAGGCATTCATACCTCTCCTTAATGGCATGAGTTACACTCCTATAAATGGAATACAAGGCATGCATATTGCTTCTCCTTTATGATAAGAATTTTTACTCCTCCTATATATGTGTCCCATGTATTCTCACTTGTGGGAGGTGCAT
The DNA here is from genome assembly GCA_000404065.3 of Pinus taeda. Lineage (NCBI taxonomy): Eukaryota > Viridiplantae > Streptophyta > Pinopsida > Pinales > Pinaceae > Pinus > Pinus taeda. The sequence continues at coordinate 9,714 of APFE030882334.1, read as the reverse complement.
GGTGATACCAAGAGTTTGAGGGATTTGAATAAGATTATGAGGGAGAGATTTCGAGAGTGGCCAAATGATAATATAAATTACTAAGTACCTCTACCCAATGGAGTTGAACATGTGTGGTATCGAGAGGAATTAAAACTTATCTTCCTCAGCTTGCCTTGTATATCTCTCTACTACAATATTTTGTTACTGCTTGTGAGCTCTTACACCTCGGGGTTCTGGGGGGGGAATTTCTCCCTGGATTAGTTGGGTGGAAAATTGGATGGTTCAACTGAGTTGTTCAAGGGATCAAATATGGATCACATTCTCACCAATTGGAGTTGAATATCTCTTGAGTTATAAATTTTGGTGTCCTAAAATTATAGTATAGCTTTACCATAAAAAAAAAAAAAAAATAGAAATTTAAATTGTTGTAAGAATCTAATTTTGTTTTAAGATTATGTTATTTGGAATCTTATTGGATAGTTGAAAATCAAGAGTAAGAATGGTGTATATGAATGGATGTTTAGATCTCAAGATGTTATGGAATTATTATTGGTATAGTCGATTGTACAAACATTGGTTTTGTAGAATTTGAAAAGGAAAGACAAATATTGCTCAAGGTAATTACAATAAGGAAATTCCGAAGGACTTGGGTAAGAGTTTCATGAGTTATGGTTTTGTTTAAGGTAATTAGGCACATGTTTTAGAAAGGTTTCCAATACATTTTTCAAAATGTTTGACAAGAACCGTGAATGGGAAATTTTATTATTTTTTTAATCATTATGCATGAATAGGTGGTAACTTGCAGCCTACTAAAGTGGAAAATGGATGCATACTTGAAATATACCTGGAGGATTCACTCGATTAGTCGTTAAAATAAAAATGCTAAAAGAAAATATGGAACTTAAGAGTGTCAAAGAGAATCAGAAGTAATTTTCAATCATTATGTATTGCAATAGTTTAGGATGTTGCCATGTGTTTGTTGGAATGATTGAATGAAAATAATGCTTGATGAATCTCAAAGCTCTTTAATCACTTACAGTAGATGAAATGATTTTGAAAGGAATTTCGACAATACATAAGTAATTATAATTTAATTATAGGTTGTTATTTGTTTTTCATAGTTGTAGATTCAAGCTTGCACACCATTTGTTTGACAAAATTTGTAAATGAAATTTCTGGAGTCAGCGTATTTGCTAGTTTTTAAAAATTCATCTATGTGTGGTTTTGTAATGATTAAGGATAACATTAGGGGGTATTTGAGCCATATCAACCTATAACCCTTGATTTTATTCCAAAAAACACATTTCAAAACCTAGATCATAAATCGAGGCGATTTTTCATATTGTTACGGTTAGTTATGTGCGTCTATTATCGAATCTTTGATGAATTACTACGACTATTTAGTCCCTATTTCAAGATGTCAACATTTGAAGTTTCAATTTATGATTTTTATGAGATAAATAGGTTGAAGAATAATCTCAAATTCAATGTTGGCAAGTGTTTGACAAAATGCTTCAATGGCTTTTGATTGCATGGTTGCAAAATGTTTGTCAAAAGGCCTCAATAGATGTAGATTGCAGGTTTTCTAAGTGTTGGTCAAAAGGCCTGAATGGTTGTGTCTTTTATGCATATAAATTGTTAGAGTAAATATTTTACTACGATAGTTTTTTTTATGTACTAGAAATTTATGATTAAACTATTTAATGGATGTAGCTTCTTATGTCTGGAAGTTTTTGGTATGAATGTCAAAAATGAATTTAATAATTTTCTGAAGTGTGAATAGAGAATGGGACAGTTGTTACTTTTATTATCTAAAGTTTTCATGAAAATGAAGGGGGGTTGTTGTTGGAAACAATCTTACGGTGACTAATTATGTAGGATTTTGTGCAAGTGAGCATAATAAGTTTTGTTTGAGCTAAATGTATTCATGGGTGCATTCTTGTGCTTCAATGACTATAGAAAATAACTATTTGTGCCTAATTTATGCAAGTCCATTGTTTTACTAGGAAATTTTTGAAGAATAATATGCTCATGGATTGGTAACAATAGTTTCTCTTGCTGCAACATTCATTATACAAGTCATGATTGAAGCACCTCCTTAATAATTGAGATTGCGAATTTTTAAATGATGAATTTGGAAATGTTTTCTGGTTAATAAATTTTGTGATTCCATTTCATAAACATATGATATTTATTAGATTTATTGTTCCCTCAGTTACCTTGTTATAGGTAGGTTAATACTCATTCACTTATATGTGATTTTTGTAATAGAAGCATGATATTTTTGTAGTTTTGATATCAAGATTCAATAGGTGGATCTTATTTAGTATAATCTAGGAAATCAAATAGGTTGATCTAGATTAATATTCACACATGGAATTATGGTGGAATTTATTTCTAGTGTTACATAGAGTTCATGTACAAGTATGAAAAGATCACATGCTATCATCTTTTAAACTTGAGAGGAAAGGTGTTTTGGAATTGGTTTTAAGGGAGAGTTATCCCTGAATTCTTATGTGATATTCTTATATCTAAATAGACGAAGGTACATGATTACATGATAACTAAGTTCGTAGTGCTAAAAAAAAATAAAAATAAAAAAATGAGTATTAGTGATTAATGTGCCCTCTACTTATCTATACTATTGATGGTTGGTAAGGTGGGAACTTACATTAGTTCACCTTATATTGAATGGAATCCATTATTATGAATCTACTATGGACCCTTTGACTCCATAATATGCTACTAAGGAGGATCCCAACGTTTGGTCCCCCTTAGAAAAGTGTTACCATAAATATTTGTTGTAAGGAGGTACAACCATAATCCAAGCTCCCTTGGATGAGTGTTGAGCACAATGCTAAATTAGGATAAAGAACCATGGTCCCATGTATAAGTGCTTGGCAATAGGCTAAAATAATCCAACAAGCCCCACCATAAGCTTGGGTCCCATGTACAAGTTTTAATTGTCATGCTAAAGTATCCAATGTCCCATGTGCAAATACCAACAATAATATTGAGTTATTTCAAGGAGCTAATCCACAAACTTGAGTGCCATGTGCAACAAATCTTATTGATTCCTCATTGGATATGCTTTACCTCATTACCTAGAAGAGAACAATTCATCAAATTAAGGTTAGGTGACCTCTCAATGTGCTAAGCTCAAAATACAATAAAATCCACACATTTCATAAGAAGTATTTCAACCTTATCCATGACTACATAAGAGAACCCTAATCATAACAAGCTCCTAACTACTAAGTAGACCTTTCTTAATGAGGCCTCATTATATTTATTCATTATTACCTAACATAATGGGTTTTATTTAATAATAACAAACATATTGAACTTAGTCCAAGTTATATTAAATGGCCTTCATTATTATCAATATACTATGGTCCCTTCATCCTTATGTTACATCCTTGGGAAGGATCTCAAGATTCCCAATCTTAAGAGGCAAGTGTACAGGAAAGGATTACTTCTATAAAAGGGTCCTATTATGGTGTTTTTGTACCTTAATGATATTTTGATATAACCAATTAAAGGGGATTTTCTATGTTATTATTGAATTTCTTAAATGTGACAGAGTTTTCAAATAAAAGGTACTTAAAAAGTGGTACTAGATCTCTTTCTTCCACTGAAAAGGAAGAAATTTTTCTCCTATTTTGTATATTTTCAAAGGGAAAAAGATGAGTGTGACACTAAGATCAATTCATATAGATTTATGATTAATGTTTGACAAAAATAGTTATATATCTATGTTTCTCTTGGAAAATAAACTAACTTTAAAAAATAAATCATCCAAATAAGAGTTCAGAAAGTGAAGATATCATTATTTTGGAATAAGTTGTTAATCCTTTTTTAAAGACAGTTGTGTGGACTAAATAGACGATATTTGTTAATAATGTTCTTATATTATTTACAACCCAACATAATTGGCATCAACATATGAATATTATATCATCTTGAAGTCTTTCACCACCATTGTGTATTTCACATTATGCAATATAACTTTTATCCTAATTGTGTTTTAGAACCTAATTTGCCTCCTCCTTTTATTATTCCCCCAATGAAGTTTTTGTGTGAGGGAAAATGAGGTTCTTTCACTTATGTATTATATATTTATATTATTTAAATGAATAGAAAGAAATCCAAACAACAATACAAAACCATAAACAAAGGTGGTATTTCCATGCACCAATCACAGTAAAAGTTATAAATCAAACTCAAACAAATTGGGAAACATCAAATGCACAAACCTTTCAATTGACAATAACTCAATCCCTATGATTTCCCAGTATTTCCAAGGGTCATAAATAAAATCTCATATCGAGCCTTCTTCAAGATTTTATGCCAGACTCGTTTTCCCTATAATTCCTTGCAACATGCTACCATACATCCACAATTGTAAGTGCATTAATAAATACATAAATATACTAGATGTCTTTCCTTGTTGTACCGAGCACATTGCCCTCCAACTAAACACATATCTCGTTTAGTTATTAGTCACATGTTGCAAAATCTGGGACATAATTAAACACACACACACACACTCACACACACATATATCCTTCATCTATGCAAAGCATGGACAACATTGAGAACAATCGTTCCCAACTTAGCTAAGGAATTTTTTACCTAAAGCTCATTCATTTTACCTTTTCTTGTTACCTTTTTCATGGCTGACCTAACACTATCCATTTATCCCTATGGATCAAACCATCCCCAACTGGTTGCAATATTTTTCTTTCCTTCCTTCAACTACCCTTTATTCATGTGTTAGGCTTGATCCGGGTCTTACATTTCCTGTTGGGTTCGAATCAGCTCTTCACAAGCTCCATTATTTTTCCTCTTTCTCTAAAAACTTTCCAATACCCTCAGAACATAGAAGGCATGCACAAGAAGAAAAATGAAGGAAACATAGAAATCCAAACAACAATACAAAACCATAAACAAAGTGGAATTTCCATGCACCAATCATAGTAAAAATTGTAAATCAAGCTCAAACAAATTGGGAAGCATAAATGCACAAACTCAATCCCCATGATTTCCTAGTGTTTCCAAGGGTTCATAAATAAAATCTTAGATCGAGCCTTCTTCAAGATTTTATGGTAGCCTCTTTTTCCCTGTAATTCCTTGTAACATGCTGACATACACTTGCAATTTTCAGTACATTAATAAATAAATAAATATACCAGTTGGCTTGAATTGTTGTACCAAGCACATTTCCCTCCAACTAAACACATACCTCATTTACTTATTAGTCACACATTTCAGAATCTAGGACATAAATAAACGCACACACACACACACATATACCAATCATAAACATTCAAAAACCATAATTTGTTATATGCACATCCACACATTAGCTCCTAAAATATTTAAATTTCCTTAATGAGTTCAACTATAATTAGAACCAGCTATTATGCCCAAACCAACATCATTAATTTTATATATCCTTTGTACCAAGACCAAGAAATAATTTTAATTCAACCCTTATTCCAAGGCTATTATTCAAGGTAGCTGCAACTTAAAAGAATTAAATTAGAACACTTTGTCACACCATCATTAGCTCACACCTTTACTCATGACTTTACAAGATTAAATTTCAACCTCTTATCACAAAATCATCATCCTTAAGTATTTTTTATCTCTTTATCGAGATCCTTACTATCATTTGTTAAAAATTAGCCTTCATTGACTTCAATCAGTCTCTTTTTTTAGATTGTCATCCCTAATGGAAGAATTAGCCTCTCCACAAAAAACCATAGTAGCAAGTATCTTTAGCCTTATTTCTGGAGGCCAACAATAATAAGTGTCTCATAAATTTTACTATTGTAAACAATAGCATCTTTAACATCTTCAACCACGTCCCCATCATCTGAGCTACATGGTCTAGCAAGATAATCCTTTTCATGTGAAATGTTCTCTGAAGTCTAATAACTTAAGGCAGACTCTTTTATAGTAGTCTCATTATCTATGCCACATTCTTCAACTACTTTGAGATAGGAGAATACCCCATATGGGTGAATTGTATATTTATTGAAGAGGATTTTTTGATAATTCAAGATAAACTCTAACATTGCAGTCTCAAAGATCAGTTACAAGCCATCAACCTATAACATCTATTTTTTTTAACTCGTTACTTTTCATATTCATGACTATGTCAATCATATGTAGACATTCTCACCATTAATACATGTGTAAAATTATTCAATCACAGTTCCATACCCAACACCTACTTGTGTAGGTAAGAAATCAAACTACCATTCACCTTCATGTTGCTACAACTAGTATGAGAAAGTAACCACATAGTTGTGAATCCTCTATCTACAAGTTCTATGCAACACCTTTGCCTCTAAAATTATCCATTTGAAATATAGAACATCGATTCCCCATCTCTTAGTGAGATAATGACCATTACAAGCCTCGATCAACCACTTCACTAGCTATACTACGTTCCTTAACAAGGAAGGAATTAACCAAGTAGAACAAGCATTCATATGGTAATGATAATATCAACATATGGAAATGAAAATAAACCTCCACATGGTTCTTAGCCTCGAAAACTTAAAAATCATGGTATCTCCACATCCCAACCAACCTATAATACATATGTCTATCATTCACTAAACTAGGTGGTGCTATGAAAAATACACCTCACACAAGGAATTTTTGAAAACCCTCATATCACATGAGCTTTCTCCCGCATAATTATTACGAGTATGCAAGATCACATCACCCAACAAATGGTGATGGTATGCTACAAATAATTATACTCGCTTCCTTACTGGAAGTACTACAAAATTACTGAGACTGACAATTCGTCAGGTCACAACTATTAGTGTTCTAGACCTTTAGTTTGTTAGCCAACAATCGTATTCCTTTCTAAGGCATTTATCACAAGAACATGTCAAACATCATTGCAGTTAAACTTTTGATCCAAATTAACATTATGAGTAGGATGACTGGCGAACTAAGAGAGTCTGCAACTTGAGAACTGTTCTAAGGCATTCCAGGGTTCGCTGGAATGACATTGAGAGGCACAACATTGACGACTGCCTCCTCATAATTTTGAGAATTACAATTAATTTATGAATTAGATACTATAAAATGCTCCAGAAGGGTTAACCTGACAAAAATATCATCAAGGTTGTATTTTATATCTCGTAGTATGTGTTTTATCTCCTCCTATCGTACAAAGAGTTTGTAGTTACTAGTTGTCCAATTGTTTGTTTCAGATCACCATGTTGAGTAGTGTCTTAATTTGACAGTGATGGGTGATGGAGTGTAAGATGTGAATTCTTCTTCTTCTAAATTTACCAGGTTTTGGTACCCATTTCACAGTAATTTTAGTGATCTCTAATTCAGACAAGTATTTATGGTCTCTAAATTCCTTTAATTCTAAATTTAGGATTTCTTTCCTAACCTCAAGAGGGGCAACATCGAAGAAATTGGTGACAGATTCCCATGAAAAAGTACCTATGCCTTGAGGAATACACAGTGGATGCACCACCCCATCACACTTATAGTATTCGTCTCAGAGTCATTTTGTACCTACAATGGAAAAAATTGCCCACAGAATATACAAGACAAAACACCACTCGGTTTTGGTACCTAGAAGAGAGTATGGTGACTCTAACACAAATGTAAGGATTACAATTTCTAACAAAATCTATAAGGAAAAAAGCTTCAAAATTTTGAAACCTATATGAGATATTATTGCCTCCATAGAAAATGAAGAGACTTGGAACACGTTTGGATCATAGGAATCCATAGTAAGGAAGGTATAGATGGATAACCCGAGAACCCTGAGGAGGAAGAGAGTTAACAATTATGATTTTATCAGTAAACCTACTTTCATAACTAGAATACCACACCACATAGACAAGGAATGGATAGTTAAATGACACTCCCGATGGCTCAAATGCTTGGAGAGAGGTCAATGATAAGACCACCACAAGTTCAAAGGATGGCCCAGACCCCATGTTGTGTAAAAACAACACAAAAATCATTGGTTATGAACCCACTTCAAGATGACAATGTTAAATAAAATTCAGCAACAAGAACAATTAACATGAAAGGACTATCGAAAGGGAAGACTATGGATTCCTAAAACCTTACCATGAAACAATGAAAGAGTCAAGAGATGACCCTATTTCAGCTCGAAGGGCATGTCCTAAGGTTGGTCAGGTCACTCTCCATAGTAAATCATACAAATGGTGTTTCACCACCCTACCAATGTTCTATATAAATACCTTTTCATGGATGGGAAACCTGGTACCATAGAAGGAGATTAAACCTTGAATCCTACAAATTGTTTCCCGAGTGTTAGAGTCGAACCTCAACTTAACAAACCCAAGACATAACCGCATGATGAAGTCATTAATGAGAGTGAAACATCTGTCGAAGTGATAAAACTAGATATTCACTCAGCCATTGCAGAGGTTCACCATATCTAGGCTGATAGAAGGAATGATCTTTCTTGAAATCTTAGGACATGCAATTCCTTTGCTCTGCAGTTGATGGAATTTAATCACCCTCTCCCATGCCCTATAGTACTGCATATGAGCCCTCAATGTTCACACGTGCTTCACATGTGAGGCTATCATTTCCCTACCTCAAGGACTGCCAACCCCATCCCATTTGTATTGAACACATGTCTCACCATGCTTTAGTGTTCATGTCACCAGAATGGAGGAAATTTACCTAAACTCAATTACTTTGTTCATTAGAGAGTGGATGTTGGGTCCCTATAATACTAGTGATTACCCCATTACTATTGTAGTTATACCCCTTATTAATATTGTTGTGCCCCTATTGCCCCTATATTGTTATTACTGTGCCCCATATAATCCCTCTATTGTTATTTTTGTGGCTTTATATTATTATTGTTAGGTCAGCTGGTTTATATTGTGACTCCTTCGACTCCTATATATAGAAAGGAGGTTTTGTCATTTGAATCATCCAAGAATTGTTCGTATATGTAATGTAAAGGAGGTTGCCCCCTCGAAGAGGCTGAATTATAAGGCGTTGATCTATCTTTTCTATCTTTTTCGAGCTGGTTTCATAACATTTGGTATCAGAGCTTTGGATTCTAGGGTTTCGCTGCTCCAAACAGGTCATCGTGTAATTTTCGCTATAACTTTTTTTCTGTGACGTTTCAGAAGTCGCAAAAAAAACCCATTTGAGAAGAAATCGTGCGGAACCTTGGGTCCAAATTTCAGAGCTTGTCACGTGATATTTGTGGAGATATGATCTGAGGAAGTTGGTCTTTTTGCAGACTCCTGAATTACATTCCAGACAGGTGACCTGGGGAAAATCGTCATAACTTTCTCTCTGGGGATTGGATTGAAATTTCATAAGAAGGTGCAGAAAGAGGATGGACTGTAGTTTCTTGTATGCATTTTGCAGATCCAAAGGTCGAAACAGTGACTCGTGGCACGTCGTACAAGTTCGCTCTACTGAACTAGTCTATAATCAAGTCACTGTGGGAGATTTCGCATAACTCTTCCTTGGAGAAACTAATTTGGGTCAGACTTGTGGCATTAGAAAGAGGACACAAAGGTCTACTATAGATCACAAATTTAGAACTAGATGACCGGAAAGTACAGAGATACATCAGAGGCAATATCAAGCTCCTACAAAAAATGAAAAAAGGTGTGTAGATTTTCTTAAATTTTTGCTTAAGCTTGGTTTGAAAATTTATTTTGAAGGAATTCAAAGGGCATA
>APFE030882333.1:0-11635 GCA_000404065.3 Pinus taeda | reverse complement strand
GAGGAGATCTGGCCGTAGTAAAGAGGCTCCTATACACAACCTAAAGAGGCTCCTATACATTGCTTAAAGAATCCCTAATATGCTGCGTAAAGAAAGCTCTATCCGCAGTCTAGAGAGACCTAATCTAAGGTCATCCATCCACAGTCAAAAGGCCCTAATTCGTTGTCAAAAAGGAGACCCTAATTCCGCAACACGGAGAGGTCATATCCACAGCAAGAGGAAATGAAGAAGAAGCCCTTAGCTACAGCAAAAGGAAGCACTAGCTGCAACAAGGAGAGGACTGGACAGTGTGGACATTTGAGGGCTATTACAGGGGTCCATTTAGAGGACAAAATGACTGATTGGAGGAGGCCGAGGCAAGGAGGGTTTGCTAGAGGGTGCAACCACTGTTTGAGGGTGACAAGTCCATGCGTTGGGCTTGAATCTGCCTAAAGGAACAACATGACCACTGTCGCAAGAAGGAGTATTCAGCGTGGAGAAAAAACGCTGTTCTGAAGCCCATTTCAGGGAGATTGTGACGCTGTTTAGGAGGGCAGAGTTAGGGGAGTTTAGGATCAGATATGTTGAGGTATCATTAGAGGATCAAGGATCATATTTGTGCTGCTTGGAAGCTACAGGAAGACTGTGTGTTAGGCCGCATGCCATAACACCACAGTCAAGGATTGTGTAGAGGTGTTTGAGGGCTTATATATTGCCCAGATCAACAACATATCCAAGGAGTTGTCCTAGGCTGTTTTGATGATTGTTGGAGGACTGTGCTTGGTGCCCTAACCAGTCATCATGATGACAGCAACAGATGTTTCCTATTTCATGAAGCAGTGACAGCTAGTGCAACAAGAAGACATCAGAGTTTTGGGAGATGTTTTGGGTCAAGGTTTGACCATGATTGGCTCAGTTTGCTGTACATCTTGTTGATACCTTATGAATGATCTTCAAAGGAAGATTTTGTTCTGTGTGACCAACATTGTTGTCTCTGGTCAAGATCCTTTTCTACTGCTGTCATAAATATCAGTTTTGTATACTTGTACTCTCTCTCTGTTGAACTATTGAAGAATATAAGAAGAATTGATCAAGGGTTTCCCCACATTGGGGTTTGTCCCTGGCTGGTGCCATATCTTGTGTCTTCTTGTCTTGGCTTGTTTTCTACTGTTTATGTTTATGTTCTATTTGCACTTTACTATTATGTTGATGTGATTGCTAATCTGAATATTGACAATGGGCTAATATGGAAAATTGAAGTAAATTGCTCTAAGCATAGAACATATCTAAATTTAACAGATACCCCATGGTGGCATGTGCATAGGATGAGTGGTTCACCTTCTCCTATGGCATATGAGCAGGATGAGTAGTTCATCTTCTCCTGGCGGCACATCCTACCCATGCAGTCCGGTACTCATGGGAAGTACCTCTCATTTGGTTAATGAGTAGGGAAATGAGGATAGGGACCATAGTAGTATAGTACTACCGATGGACGCATTGTGTACTACCATACTCCCTATGCTAGGATGTTGATATTGATCTGGGATCAATGGAAACTTACTTTGGGTCGGTTAAGAGTGGTATGACACACTCTTTATTATTGGAGACTGACTTTGGGTCAGTGGAGAATGGTATAATACATTCTTGATCATTTCTTCTTTCTTCATAGTTCAACAAAGCAGAGCAGAGACAGTGATGGTACATATTGTCAGACAGTTTCACAGGTGTTAATTTTGGCAACTAGGGCCAAACTTCACATTGGACAGCTCATATGAGGCAGCTCATATTTTTCTTGGATTCCTCTCTCTGAGAGGTGTAGGATTGATCTAAAGATCATCCTATTTTGACATGTACAAATGGAATAATGAATTTATTTTGATTATGGACAAATTGTCAAGGTTGGCCAGCAAACTGATGTAGGCTCAGAAGCCCAACAGTGACGTCTATTCATCCTCAACGTTTGCATATAAATACATGGTGCCTCCTCCTCATTTGGACACTTCACTCACTCACAATCTTCTCTCTCCTACATTTGATTGGTACGAAATTTAGAGGCTGCTCTCTACACGTGCGAAGAAAAGGAAGGGTTTTCTGTTCCAGCTGTTGACCCAATTTGGCCGAAATTGCAGAGGCTGTTTTTGACTGCGTTGACCAAGCATTGACCTGTTTTGAGTGCCATTTTGGGTGGAGGAATTCTGTTTGAGCAGGACGCAGTTCTGGGCACAAAATCCAAGGCAATCTGACCTCTGTTTGACCAACGTTGACTGTGCTAGGGCTGGATGCTGCGTTGACTTTTGTTGACCAGGTTTGACTGGATTTTCGGACTGTTTTTGGGCTGATCAGACTTGCTGTTGGAGGCCGAAGTTGACTGGGTTTGACCGATTTGAATTGAGGAAGAATTCTGCCCTGTTGACCAGTGTTGACTTTCTGGTTAGGCCTTTCTGTTTCTGCTATTTGACCGATCAGATTTTCACTGTAATTGGGCAAGTGAATATTATACATTGTAGTCTCTCTTCTGCTGAACTTGAAGAATTATAAGAAGAATTGATCAAGGGTTTCCCCACATTGGGGTTTGTTCCTGGCTGGTGCCATATCTTGTGTCCTCTTGTCTTGGCTAGTCTTCTACTGTTATTGTTTATGTTCCATCTGCATTTTACTATCAATGTTGGTGTGATTGCTAATCTGGTTATTGATATTGGGCTAATAAAGAAATTGAAGTAAAATTGCTCTAAGCATAGAACATACCATTGTTGTCCTAAAATTAACAGATACACATAAACATATATGTTTTAACTTTTTTTCAAAATTTGTACATTTATGTAACTTTTGGTTGACTGGTTTTCTTTCTGTTTTTTTTCTTTAATTCTTGGTTCTGGTCCAGTTCCTGCTTTTGGAGTCAACCGGTTCAATGACTTGTCCGGTTCTGATAACATCACTCCACATGCCATTGCTACTTGAGGTCTCTCTAATTTTTAGTTTGTGCCATATCAGATTTTTATTACAGCAATTATAGGGACAAGATACTTTTATTGGTCAACTATATCTTAAGGTATGGGTCATATTGAAGTTGATTTCATTATTCCTTCCCTTATGTGTTTGCTTTTTCTTTGTTTTTCTTATCAGATGAATTTCTGATCTAGTGCTTCATGCTTTGCTCCATCTCTTTCTTTTGAATCCATGCAGAAATTTACATGGAGACTCAAGAGAAATGGAAGCTTGTTAAAATATGTTCACTGTTCGCAAATGCCCATGAATTGTAATGTTGATTAGTCCTACATGTAATTTATTGTTTTCTAGTCCTTTGCAAAATTTTTAACTCCATCTTTCATTCGCTTTGGCATATGTCCCTCCAATTGTCAGAACGTCTAGGGAAATTGCAGGTGTACTTCACTGGGTTATTATTTTTGTTTCTGAGAGACCAGCTGATTGATTTCTTTCGGTCTGAGTGATTATAGGGCTGCCTTTCTCGTGTTTGAGCTGAACAAGCAGCTGGAGAGGAGAATTAGAAATTCAAACCTATCACTAGAGGTGCAGAGTTTTATCAAAGATCGCTATGGTTACTGCTGCAGGGTTTAATCAGTTGAAGTGGGCATTGTCAGTGGTTAAGGGTCATTGGTTATCCAATATTGGATGGGTATTTAAGAGGTACACACTATGATTAGAGGGCATGATATGGATTGATCTTCACCATTGAGCGATGATGAGAACTCAGAACTGGTATCTGTCACTGGCAGGATAACAATACATCCGCAATTACAGACAGTACCAGGCAGTTGAGGAGAGGTGTAACAACCAATGTTGTTAAAATCGCGATCGGGATTAAATCGGCGCGGGGAATGAATCGGAAAAAATTGGGAAAAAATCGTTTGGTACAAAAATATTCATTTTTTTTTTTCATTTTTTTTCAAAACTCATTATAAATCGCGCTGCCCCGACTATCAGCGATTTTTTCCATAAAAATCGCGATTTTTTTTCGAAAAAAATCGGGAAAAAATCGGCAAAAAAATATATATGCGATTTTTCGAATAAAAATCGCGATTAAATCGCCGTCTTGAAAAAAGCGCGATTTTTCATTAAATCGCAATTTTATCGTGCTTTTCACAACACTGGTAACAACAACCTAGACAGGATCAATGACTACCAACAGGAGCTTTCAGTAGCATGTTAATGCATATACTATTCAAAAACTAGGCAACCAAATAGTTCTTAGATTTATGGTTGCTAGACAGCTAGTTGATTATTTGTTTTTGGTTTCCTGACTTGTTTAAAACTGCACTGTAATGGAGGATGAGAACCGGGTATGTGCAATGTACTATCCTTGTATAACTAGACAGGATGAACGACTACCAACAGGAGCTTTCAAAAGCATGTAAAATTTAAATGTATCTACTATTCAACAACTAGGCAGACAAATAGTTCTTAGGTTTTTGGTTGCCAGACAGCTAGTTGGTAATTTGTTTTTGGTTTCCTGACTTGTTTAAAACTGCGATATGATGGAGGATGAGAACCTTGTATGTGAAATGTACCTGCCTATCATATCGTATAGCACATAAACTAATTCATGAAGATTGTAAAAAATAATAGACCCTGGTCTATATATATTGTCTACCCATATTTGTGTGCAGACTTGGAGTAATTTTTCTTTCCCATGGATGGCAATTTTTTACTGTGGTTGTAATCTTTCGATGACTTGCTGAGATACCACATGTAACTAGATTTGTTTAATATGCCCTATATAGGAAAAAGCTTTCGTGATGCAAAGGAAGAATTTCCCCATGGCTGTTTGATTTCACATCTGATAACAGTTCTATCCTTGGCTTCTCTCATGGAGGAGATTTGATTCTTCACTCATTTCAGAGTAGAAATGCTCAGAATGTCCACTTGTTCAATAATGAAATTATATTTACAAGTACAGCTGAAGTATGTTATATCTAATATGCCTAATGCTGATTTTGTTTCTTTAGTCTGTAACCTGAAAGAAAGAACCCCTACCTGTCTATTCAAAGTCAACATCTTTGAAGACTATACATGTAAACGTAAAGATAAAGTGATCTATGGTACCTTAGCAATCTAACTTTCAGTTAGAGGCTTGAATGTATCTGCAAGACTGATGATGATGATCTAGGGCAATTTTGATAGCTTTTATGGCTTTTAAGCCAACTTTGTTTATGCTTATGGTGGCCACCTGTGTGAGATGCTTTGTAGTAATGTATCTACATATATCAATAGTTTAAGTAAGGGTCAACTAAAAATTTATTCTAATTATTCGACATAATTAAAATTAATACAAATACAAAATAACAGTGATAATAATAACAAATTAATAAATAGAATAAGAAAAAAATGAATTAACTATAATAAATAATTAGAATAAATAGAATTAATAAATAAATTTAAACAAATAGGATTGATATTATTAAATCGTAAGAATTTCATTAGAAGAATTTAATTAAAATAATTAATAAAGTTAAATAATTAAATAATAATCAATAAAATAATTATTAAAATATCAAAATTAAATAATTATTTTAGATAATTAGAAATTAATTCAAAATATATAACCATACCCAAAAAAAAAATTTAATTAATTAATAAAACCTTAATATTTCACAAATACAATCAAAATTAACAAAATATAATAAAACAAGTAAAATTATAACTGTCGGCTAACATCTCACACATCTCTATTTATTGAAAAAAAATGAGATTAGTCTTTCAAACCATTGTTACTGGTTCGAAACGTCGACTATAAACAAACTGAATGCGATATATCCGGAAGATATGCTACAGAATCAACTGAAGCTTTTAAATTCTTTAAGGCTGCAAAATATTTCCAATTTCTCTCCAACTTGCATCTCAACCAGTGCTGTGATATTTTGTCTGGAAATCTGAACCGAGATAAAATAAGTTCTTGTCTTTTTAATAATTAGAGGCATGAGACAAACATCATTCTTTACCAGAATCGAACAGTTGAATGAATTGATTCCCTACAATGGTCCCTTGTTTCCTTCTTATGCTTCGGCTATAATCCCCACTTAAACCGCTTGTTTGTTATTGTTCTTGTCACTCGAATTTCTTTCAATATATCATTTCTTCTACAATTATCTCAATAAACTTTGCTTGGATTCCTTTCTTCACTTTTCTTCTTCCTCTTGTTTACCATTCTCCTTAAATTATAGACATTCTAGACATTCTGTTGGTACTTCTCCTTGTTTTCTGGCATGTAGTTGTGGAAGATGGCCAAAATTCAACATCAATCAAAATTCCAGCACATGGTTCATAAGTATTTATGGATTACAGGAAACCTCTATGTATGCTTTGTGACTAATTGTTCCCTACCTGCGAGTGATATTGACGAAGGCTTATCATTTATTCCACACTCAGGAATACACAACTGTGTAGATTCCTTGCGGCATGCCCCCAAAAATAAAGCTCACATTGATTTGTGAATTTGCCACTAAATTCATCTGTGCATCTTGGAGCTAAGATGTGATAAGTTGGCTAACAGCTAATGACATTCTATGTCCAGAGCTAACTACAGTAGACAGTTTTACATGTATAATATTGCTGGGAATATCATTTTAGGGTGGCTAATCACAATGCAATCTCTTTAAACCATGGGTGGCTCTTACATCTGCCAGCTTCTATATTAGGAACGACTTACAATGGCATGAGATTGATGAACACTTTGTTGTGAGTTCGAGATAAACATGAGGCAAGGTATATTTCTAGAATGCCGGATGAATGTTGCTGAGCATATCACCAGTTTTCAGAACTACCCACGCTTAGCTTGCCATCTCTCAACATAAATTGAATATGATTTGTGATATGCCGAAGCTTGATACCTTTTCATGGATGTCGACTGTAAATGTAGATCAAGCAAGGGGTTATGCTCCTTTGCAAAGATTGGTGCATGAAATAAGCTTATGCTTTTGTGAATTACTAGATCATGTTTGGGTTCAAAAAATGATAAAAGGTATTTTATTGTGTTGAGAGGCCCTCTCTAATCTAGTATGGTAGAGATGTTATAATGTAATGTCCTCTCTAATCCAGTATGGTAGAGATGTTATAATGTAATGTCTTGTAAACATTTTACTTGGTCAAAAAAAAAAAATCCTATGTTAAACATTTTTATATGGTCAAAATAAAATAAAAATAAAATAACACTACGGTAAAATAAAAATAAATTTAAACTAAATTAATAAGGTAAACTTGACTTAGTCAAGTTACTGGTGGTTTTTGAGTTGCAGGTTTATGAGAACCTGTGGTATTGACCCATGGTATTCATGTGGAATATAGTTTATTTAAAGGAGAAAATTAAACCAGCCTAGATCTATCTTAGTTGTGGATCTACCAAGCACCATGAGGAATCAAATCCCTTAAGATGCAAACCTCTGTTAGAGTGAAAAGAAATTTGATCCCTCTTGGCACTTAGTAGATCTAGAGTTAAAACTTTAAAGTGGGGAATGTTAGGGTAATCTTGACTTAGTGAAAGAGTCAAAGTTGTTAGGTTTGCTGTGGTGGTTTTGCGCACATGGTTTTGGTGGCCTGTAGTATTAGAGCCCATGGATTACATTTGATGAAGCCTTTAAAAAGATAGCAGATTCTCCATTGTAATGTGTCTAAGTTGAGTGGAGGGCTGACTTGGCTGGGCCAGGATGTTGGTTGACTTGGCTGCTTTCAAGTCATGTCATGCTTTTTTTAAGCTATAATAGATCTATTGTTGGTTAATTTTTCCCCAGTTGGGGTTTTCCAGAGTAAATAATGTGTTGCTGCTATGTGTGAGAGAGAAATAAACATATAATGACACATAACATAAAGCACATGGACAACATATTTTAACCTAGAAACCAATGCAAGAAAGTCAACTCTAAATAATAGAACTACTATTCCTAGCCCAAAGGCAAATTATATCAGAGTCTTCACACCTTTAAATAGGTTACATTCCATTAGAATACCATGGGTTACCAAAAACTTGGACTCTGAAAACCACCAACAGTAAATTGAATATGACCAAGTTAAGTTTACTTGAACTAACCTAACAATCCCCCTCCTAAACCTGACTCTGGGAGATTAACATGGTCTCAGTGACTCTGTTGAAGCTGATATATAAATGTTACCATCCATCAGAATATATGGGTAACCAACTGTTGTATCCGCCAATTTTCTATGATACTTTTCTTGTATATGGTTCATCAACCACCTCACATCCTCAAATGTCACATTCCCCCCCTCAAGTTAGCATATGAGTACACCTACCATCCTTGTACCTATTCAAGTGGTCCATTCCATAACTTGATTATACATAACTCCATTTTCCACCACACTACAACAACTAACCTCAAGCTAGCATATGAGTACGCTTGCCACCCTCGTACCTATTCAAGTGGTTCATTCCACAACTTGAGACATCATGGGCAACCGCACTACATGTATGCCTAAACAATAGGGCTCACAACCTTAGGGAATACAATAGGCTTTACAACTTGGACCAAAAAACTTTTAGGGTGTCACACATTACTGCGACTCTCCATAACTTGCTAGCTCCACCAAATCTCAACACCATTGACTCCATAAGCATTCTCTCATCCATGTAACTATGCAACCTCTCTTGCTATATTTCCAGCCTGTGCCGATCCATACCTTGACTTGGCCTTCCAACACCATTTGCACTCTCCAGATCCAGACGATCTCTCATTGGCCCAACTTTAAAAAATGATCTTACATAGATCCATTCCAACAACTATTAAATCACTTTTCTCAACTCTCGGTTTCTTAGCAGCAACGATTCATTAAGCTCTAAATATTGGGATTCAAGGTGTATTTGCACACCAATACTATACTTGCTTTCCAGCTTTAGCGTGATGTCATATCCCTTTGATTCACCTCTGCAGTAACAATGCTAGCAAGTCTACTTTTGCACACTTTCTTTGCTGACCCATGTGAACTTCAACAATCAATATTGGATGCTCCTCTCCAGTCAACTCTCATGAGCTTTCCTTACATGGCCTCTGCTTCCTCTTCACCTCGATCACGTGGTGGATCCTACCACAAATCTCTCTTATCATGCACCAATAGGAAATAAACAATTTTCTTCACACATATTCTCTTATCATGGACCAACAGGAAATAAACAATTTGCTTTACACATTCTCTTATCATGCACCAACAGGGAATAAACAATTTGCTTCACACATATTTGTTATCGCGATAATCTTTCACCAAGGCTCTGATGGCCGTTAGAAAAAATGAGAGAGAATAAAGACATAATAACACATGATAATCAATAAAGCATAGACACAATATTTTACCTTGGAAACCGTTTGCGGGAAAACCAGCTCCAAATAATAGATATACTATTTTGTCCGAAAGGAAAATTACAATGGATTGTTGGTTTTCAAGCCTCTGTGGAAGTCTTTTGTAGCTTCATGTTCCGGATTATCCACAGTTTCCAGTTTAGTCTGTCGACGTTTCGAACCCCAACGGGGGTCCATCATCAGGACGCTTCTGAAGGATAGAAATGAGATGAACGCAAGAAGATGAGAGAGAGAGCACTGGGAACCTAAACTGACAGCCGACATTACTTTTTATTAATAATATTAATTTGTTTATAATTGTAATTATTATTAATGAATTATTTTAAATATTCATTATGAATTAATTTAATATTCATTTTAATTTATTATTTTAGATAATTAAGATCAATTATTTAATTATATAATTATAATTTCTATAATTGATAAAAAAATTATTTATTGTTTAATTAATTATTTAATTTTAAGGGGATGATTAAAAAACCCTTATCATTTATATTAAAATTGATAATTTTTAATTATTTTAGATTAATACAGGATTATATCTTGCTAATTCATATCACAATTCACCGTCATAAAAGAACACTATTTAGTAAAACTAATTCCCTTTGATTCTTATTTAAATCAAGATTTTCCATTTTTTAATTTTTATTTATAATAATTAAAATTAATATTATTAGATAAACTACTTAAATTAATTTTAATTTTGAATTTTTAAAATTTATTAATAAAGACCCTAATTCACTATATTATCAACCCTATAATGCTTTATATTATTTTAATTAATTTCAAGAAATTTATCATTAATTGTCTAAAATTTTTTAGCTTATTTATTAATAAAATCTCAATTATACTATTAGCTAAAATTACTTAATTGGATTATTTTTAATGGATAAAATAAATTAAGTTAATTCAATCTTACTAAAACCTAATTCACTCAATTAATTTTTAATAATCATAATTGTTTAATTTATTTTAATTCATATTTATCTAATCATTAAATTGAGCCTCTTAATATTATATTAATTAATACTATTACTTTTTATTAAATTAATTTTAAAAACTTAACCCCTATTTTATTTTAATTAATTTAAAAACCTAACCCCTAATTTATTTTAATATCTAAGATAGCCCATAATTTAATTTAATTTAATTTAATTAAGCCTTAATTCAATTCAATTTAATTAATCTAATTAATTAAATTGAATTAAATTAATATAATTAATTAAATTAAATTTATTTTAAAAATGGGGAAGATTAATTAATTATTAAATTATTAAATTATTTAAATAAGCATACCTTCTGACCGGAGGGTCTATTGATCTTGAGCTTCCACGGGTTTCGAAGGGGTGATTCGTCTGATGAGGGGGAACCAGTTCCCACTGATTTCGCTTCCATTGTCTCTGTTGAGGTTCTGCGGGACTTTCATAATTTCAATGGCCTGTCTGATTTTCCTTTTGTGACAATTGTCCTCCCTTGCAATTACCTTGGCGTCTTCCAAACACATGTGATGTTTGGTCTTGGATGAGTGTTCCGCAAGAGCTGACGTACGAGATCTATCATTCTTTATGTCAGCTGCGTGTTCTTTAAGCCTTGTTTTCAGAGATCGACTTGTTTCCCCAATATAACTCTTCCCACAGGAGCAGTCAATCTTATACACTCCCTTGAGTTGCTGACGATCGATGTTGTCCTTAACTGACCTCATCATCTGCCTTATGGTCCCACATGTTGTAAATTGAGTATCTATGTTTTTCTTTTTTAATATTTTCGCAATCTTGTCGGTAACCCCCTGGATGTACGGAAGGTAAACCCTCCCGTGATTCTCTTTGTCCTCAGGGTTTCGCTTAGAGAGGGCCCTGTCTTGAGCCCTTTTTATAGCCTTCTTGATACTCCATTCTTTGTACCCAATGCTTTTGAAGACAGAGGTTAAGTGTTCAATCTCCTCCTTTAGGTGATCTGGGTCAGAAATCCTGAAAGCTCTGACAGCAAGGGTGTTTAAAACGCCAGATTTCTGGGACGGATGATGGTAAGTGTCAGCATGAAGATAGCTATCCGTGTGAGTCTTCTTTCTATAGACTTGGTGTCCCAAAGTTCCATCTTCCTTTCTACCGATCAGGACATCTAGAAAGGGGATCTTACCTTTCTCTTCAAGTTCCATAGTAAATTTGATTTCAGAGGATAAGGAGTTCAGATGATTGAAGAATTTCTCAAGCTCCGCTTTACCATGAGTCCAGTTCAGGTTGGTGTCATCAACGAATCTTTTCCACCATGCTGGTTTTGAGTGGAATGAGTCAAGGGCTTTTTTCTCAAAGTGCTCCATGTACAGGTTAGCTACAATAGGT